>JAOEHX010032417.1:0-14397 GCA_025448015.1 Bolborhynchus lineola | reverse complement strand
AAAAAAAAAAACCCCCCCCAAACCCCCCCCCCCCAAAAAAAAACAACAAACTCATCAGAAAACATTCTTCATTTATAGACTCATAAAATAATTCAAGTTGAAAGGAATTTGTGGAGCTATCTGTTGCTCCTCCAGATCAGCAAATGTGAGGTAGATCAAATGCCTAAGGATTCAACCAGTCAAGTATAAAATACGTGCAGGCATGGAGATTCCTCAACCTTTCTAGGCACTTGCTGCAGTACTTGACGACCTTCAAAACAATTGGGGAAACAATTTCACTTTGTTCTGTTTCTACTTGAGCCCACTGCATCTTTTCTTTCGCCTGTATGGTCTTTAGAGTCTGGCTTTACCTTCTCTGTAATGATCACTATTAGTCAGCTAATTAAACACCCACCAGTTTTCCCTTCTCCAGGTTGAACAAGCCTAGCTCTTGCAGCATCTCCTCCTACATCCTGTGCTCTGACCCCTGATCAGCCTGGCGGCCCACCGCTGGGCTTGGTCCAGTACCTCAGCCTCTCCTTTACTTGGGAGCTCCAAAATTGGGCACGGTGCTCTAGGTGCATAGATTCATTATCTAACGAAACGCTGCAAAATATTGACTAACATTAGGAATCCCTCTTCTTGAAAACTCGTGTTTTCCAAGACAGCTTTGACTATAAATATTTTGGTCACATCCTACCATCTGCAGTGGTAACAGAAGCAGCTCACAGCCTCTCCCCTCATCTATTTGTATGCTCAGAAAGAAACGTCTTGATATATGACTTTTGTAAGCCCTTTGAAGTATGTCACATATGCCAAATTTAAGGAACTTTAGGTTTATTAATAATTTGTCTCACTCCAAGCAAAAAGAGAGGCCACAGAAATCCCCTTATTCAATCCGTTAATTTTCTACCCTTTTCTTCCAGTTAGGGAATGCAGGACTTTCTATGCTTGAGTTTCTTTGTCTAATTGTACTGAAAATCATCAAACTCAGTCTATTCATACTCCACATTCAAGTGACTACTTCTCTGCTCATTGAATGCGAGCAATCTTCTGTAGGATGCAAAGCAGAAAATTTTTTATTACCCAATTTTGTTAATGCCTCTGCAGTTTCATGCTGATTCAAGAGACTGCAACAGCTTTGTTCTTCACTTTAATTATTTGTGGCCATATTTTCTGAAAGCAATAGTTGTCACTTCAAACTTACTCCTCTAAGTGACATGTACAGTCTTCTGTTATCAACTTACTGAAGTAACTGAAGTGCTCAATACTCTTCATACAGTTATTCATAGTTCAGAGTCATATAGGTTATTTGTGGCTTCAACATATTTTTGTTTTTTCGTGTCACGTATTCAGATTTAATTTCAATGGCTTCACTTTTTCTAGCAAATTCTGCACTTATTCCTATTAATTTCCAGCCAAATGATTACCACTGGTAATGTACAAGAAACTAGATGCCACCCAAAGACAGATTCACTGTCATGAATACAAGTTCTGCATTCTGTCAGGAAGCTACACATGGATTACTCATCCACTCTTTATTTCTTCTGCAGAGCAAACTCAGGGAGACCTTTCAAACCTTCTGCCATTACTCATTCCAAAAAGAAACATGCGAAGTAATACCATTTGCAATGAAAACTCCAGCAAAACTGTAAATACTCCAACTCAGGTTTTTCAGAATAAACTGAAACCTTGTGTCAAATACAATGTTTATGTACTGATATATTTCATTACTGCTTTATATTCGGTTATGATATGTGTGAAGATGTTCTAAATAAAAGATCAAAGTTCCAACTTATGTTACAACACAAGGAAAACCTTCACAAAATCAAGTGGAAAAGTATAAAGTAAGCCAAAGTAAGATATAGTGATTTAGCATTACTTATTCTATAAAATTCAATTTTACATGATTATAATGCATCTCTCCTGTGAGCGTCCCATCATGAAATGTCACAGATTTAATATGTACCTATGAAAGCAAACCCTAAAACAAAACACAAAACCAAGAAAAATAGCAGCCTCCCCCCAAAGAAAAAAAAGAAATAAACCACAAAGGAAAACAACTTCTACTTTTAGCTATTAAGTGAGTATTTTAAAGATGTCCTGTGATAGCTGGACAATAAATACTTTTGCTCTGATTCAGAAAGAAAACCAATGTCTAACTATTCTCTTCAACAGAAAATGAGCACTTTATCAGTGGCACAGTGCATCCTCAGCTCCCTGGTCTGAGGATAAAAAGAAGGTCACACTAGGAACTTGGAATGTAAGCAGACAGTTGCTATCCTGATCGGGGCAGAGTCCTCCCCTTTTGATCTCATGCATTTCCAAAATTGCTATGCTCCTCAAGGAGGTCTTGGTAAAAGAGGCAGCCTCAGTCATTTTGCCTTGGAAAAGAATGAGAAGCTTGTTTACTGGGAATCTATTTTTATCCCCCACCAAAGGACCTGAAGCTAAGGATGCTCTATTGGGTTTTTTGCACGAACCACTAAAGCCTTTCCACAGGTAACGAGCAGAACAGTATTTCATATACAGGGTTAATGTTCACTCATAGTATTTTAAACCACTTTCAAAAACCAACAGCAGTGGAAAACACACACAAACATCATTTAAGTCTAGAAACTGTTCTCAGGAGCAGTGAAAACATTGCTTTTATTTTTGCTTCCTTCTAAAGGGCGGGGAGTTTACCCTTGCTGGGCTGAAAGCAGAGTTTCGACAAAAAAAGAAAGCTGTTCTTTTCTCCAAGAGCTGATGGTGCTCCAAAAACATCGACAAATTCAAAACCTCAGAAGCTGTCTACAGTTTTCTGCAAGGTTTCTCCTTCATTTAAGCCACCTGCTGCTGCCCTGTCATAGCACAGGCACAGCAGGAAACGAAAACGAAAGGAAGAGCCACAAACACACACAGCTGGATTGTGTTTTCCCAGAGGAGCAGCAGGAGGTAAAAATGATAGGGATTATGTTGCCACTTGCCCTGAGGCAAAATGTTAATCATGGAGGAAACAGCCTTACACTTTCCTCTCCCAAGGGGAAAAGAAGGGATCTTTGATCTTGGGAAATTGAGTTTCTTACGCCCCTAAGGGTTACTCAGTAGCTCATAAAGGTATATTACTGCATGGGGTCATTAAAGTAGCAACACAACAATATAAAAGCTAGATTTTGTCCAAAAAAATTACATGCTCATGCCTTCCAAGGTGGCATCAAATAGGTTTTTCAGATAATCCAAAGAGGAAGTTATATTCCAGCACTGCTTTATTACTATAGCAATAGTTCTTTTTTGCCTTGATATTTCAGGATTTTCACATTAGAGAAGTGCTTAGAAAATAAATACCATGGCCTGTGGTCTGCCATATTAATCCATAAACATATTTCAATGGAAAGTAGGAATAAAACTCATTTGTATTTCACTGGAGTCTACAAGTTTAAGTCTACATACTGAGAAAGCAAACATTTTAGGCAGTGTTGATCACTACAGCATTCTTGCCAGTTGTCATTCAATTTTCCATAGAGTGCATAAAAATGGCACTGTGCTTGCGATTATAAATTCTGAAGGAGGCATAATTAAGTACTATGTTCTTTCTCGTAGATAAAAACAGGAAACGTGCAGCACCAAAGGCATGTTCCTGGTCTCATCCCAGATCAAACAAAAATCACCTCCCCTATTTCACAACAGTAAACCTTTGCCAAGGCTCCATCTTAAAATCCTAAAACATAAGAAAATGAATCCCATATGATAGAAAGGATTTCCTCTCCGTAAGAGATATAGAATGATTGGCAGTACACATTATGCTTTGTTGTTACAAAGCATAATCACTGCTGTTTCCAGAAAACCTTTTAATAGGAAGTATTTTCAGTACCCTCACTACCACGTTCGAATACTACTCCCCAGGCTCTCCTGAAGTTACAGATACAAAAAGGAACCCTTAGCAATTTTGCCCTAGGATCAACGCAGTTGACAAGATTCTTCACTTCCTCTGCATGGCTTTGGTTTGTAGCAACTTCTCTCCTCATACTTACTTTAAAATTCTAGTCTAAGAGTATGTGTACATAATTCCCTATCACTATTAAATAGAATTATGAAAATTTATTGCTGAGAGAAAAGTTCCCTTACTGTATTAATCCCAGTGAGAAAAACTACTGATTCATGTCCAGCACAATATGTTAAAGCTGATAAACTACAGAAGTTTATTACAGGCTGCCATTCTTTCCCCCTTCTAGTTTTTATTTTGTTAGGGTCTTATCACAGACGCAGTTTTATTTAGCTTTATCGTATGTTATTTGGGGAGAAGAATACAAAAGCATTACTTGCTGGTCTGGAGTATATAAAGATAAAAAAAAAATAAAAGTTGTACTTTTACCATTCTAATAAATTATGGCATTGCAGAAGAAAGTTGTATCACAGGACAGCTCAGCAATAGTTGTTTTTGTTCTGCTTCAGAAAGAAAAGCAAAGTAAAAATATGCTTTACAACTGAAATACTACGTATTCTCTACCAGCTTTGTTGGGTATGGTGCATTCACAGTTGTTAGAATCTCATGAAAGAAGCCTAAAGATGCATTAGCTGTTAAGTATTTTAAGAAACCATGTCTACACAGTGGACGAGCTATGGTGTGCATCCTGAAGACAGGCACTCCTTCAGCAAAAGTGCTGAGTAGAAAACCTCTACCATACATGAACCACAGTCAGATTGGAGAGGAAAGGCTACCTGCTGTAGGCGATTTGTATGGCAACAGGGCCTTAAGAACTGCAGTGTCTCAATGGAAAGAACAGGGCAGAATCGCAGCAAGAACAAGCCTCAAGTCATTAGAGTACAAATATATTGGCAGCTATCTACAAACTGAAGTAAAGAACTTAACACAGAAGTCTGTACTGCAGAGAAACCCAGAGATAACCTTTGCTAAGTCACCTTGGGTACTAAAAGCAATCATGCATAACAGTAGTCTATTCACGCTCATTTTCCCAACCAAGAAACCACATATTTTCCCGTGCAACTACTAAGACTTGTCCTGCCAAATCCCTGCTTACGTTTGAAGACCTTCATCAGTATTGTGCACAAAACGGAGCTGGGGGTGAGGAAGCAAACAGGTCTACTGAGAAAGGAAAGCAAAATTATTTCTAGCTACATACAACCTTGTTATATATCACTACATAATGCATAAAAAAGCATTCTTAAACTGTATCTTAATACAACAGGTAATCCTAGAGCACAAAGGAGAAAGTATTCTCAACTCAGTCCTTAAACAGTTTTAAGACGCAGGTACAACTGAAAAGCTAGTTAGCAGTATCTGCCACCGGGAAGAAAACATAGCAAGTTCCGGGTCTGAAAATCTCCTCTTCCTCTCAAAATACCGCCCCAGACCAAACTTCATGGAAATTCTCACAGTATTAGGCAGACAGCACACAAACAAAACACCCTTTAAACCAGTGCTACCTCCAAAACTAAAGGAAAACACTGTCCAAAATGCCTTAGCAAGGACGAAACTTACTGGGGAACAAGAAGGAAAAAAGTCAACCCATAATACCTTTCTTACCTTTGTATTTGCTTTATAATCTTTTTGATCGTTTGTTTTTCAAAGAAACTGTGAAGAGCTTTCCCTATATTGAATTCAGGCTTAGCAAGGCTAAGTCTTGACACCTGACTTGACACCCGAGGATACCCACGAAAGGTTACGGGAACAGAGGCTGGAGAACAGGCCTGGCTGAAGCTGGCAGTGGCCCTCAGACAGGAGATAACTGTGAGGGTCACTAGAGGGAGACTACATTAAGACCAGAAATCGAAATCTAGAGCAAAATCACCATACAGGAAAACAGCCGAATTCGCTATGATCTTTATATTTACAGAGGTTTTACTTAGCTTCGTTATGTTTTTTTGGGAGAGAAGAATGTAGAAGTGCCACCTGCCAAACTGGAGTAGCTATTTCAGTTCACAGTAAGACTTCAAACTGAAAACGCTTATGTGAAGGAATACATTCACCTCCAGTGATTACAAAATGTTTGCTTTTTGATGTTGGCAATTTTCCCCATGTTTCCTAATAACACCAATTATTTCAGTCCTTATGAAAGAATTAGAAAAACAAAGCAAGCTACAGAAAAATGTCTGCGCTCTGCTTAGTCTGTAGCAACTAAACTACGGTAGCCAAACAGCATGTTAAATGAACAGCTAAGGGATTTTTGACAGTCGGGGACATCCAACACTTCTGGGCCAAAGGACATAATTGATAACCCAGAACCCAATAATGTACTTACTCTTTTTCTTTAAAGGAGATTAGCAATTTAACGATTAATAATTTACTGGATAGGATCATGATGATTTCCTCCCCTTAGCACCTTCACAGCTAAAGGAACCTATCAGATACACAACAAACACCACAAATTCTCCTCTAGGTTAAATCTCGGAAAGGATTTTAACATCTTTAGAAGCCTGATTCCACATTTTAAATATTAATTCTGTATCAAAAGCCAGGAGATCACTTCTTCTCCTCTTTCTACATACTCTTTCTCCAGGAAATTCTGAGGTGTAATTCACAGGACAAGCCTATTTCAGCTTCTTTGTAAGAAAGGCCATTTCCATTTGTCATCTGTATAGTTTAAAACCAGCAGCAATGAATTATACAAAATGCTTGGATGGCTTCTGACTGTCTAAAGCCACGCTTCTCTCAGACCTGTGTCTTCCAGTTGCATCATCCAAATCCTGTCAAGAGTACAGAGCAGAGGATCTCAGACCTTGTTAATTGGCCGCACATAAAGTTAGGCAATGCAACTGGAGGGGAAGAATATTTAGCAATAGGCACCTTGACAGTAATAGAAAAAACAGATCATTTTTGCCTGTCAGCAGAGAAGCTAACTTTTAACTTTAATAGACCTTTGGCAACAGGGATCTGGCAGCCCTGGATGGGCACAGACTGCCACCACCAGCTGGTATCAGCACTCGCCTGAGAATGGTTTCAGCAACTGCTGACAGTGGGAAGCATGTCTCGTTAGCTTCACCAACACTGCAAGGACAGTGTGCTACAATCCTGTAGCGTAAAGCTGAAGACAACAACACTGGACAGAGATAATACAGACTTCTATGCTGTGTTATCCTCTGTTACGCTTACACTTACAATTACAGTTGAACTCCAGAGGAGAAAGTACAGATCGTACGCATGATGTCTTTCCCATTCACATTGAAAGGAACTGTACCTTTTGTATGATCGTCACTGTTAATAAGAGTTGTGTATCAGCACATGCATCACAAGTAATAAAACCTTTCCCAATACTCATGTTGTTATCTCAGGAAAACATACCAAAGATGCTGATTCTGCTTGTTTCCTGTGAGCCTATCACTTTCTTGCTTTTATAAGCTTCTAATGTTCAGCAGTTGTTTCAATCTGATGTAGAGTTAGGCAGTCTGGTCCTTTAAGACATTCAGGTACTTCTTTTGAGTAAGTTCCCTTAAAGAACAAGACAATACTCACAAGATGCATCCATTTTTCTTACCCCTGCCCCCAAAATACAAAACAGATGTTTTATAGGAAGTGGTGGATGCTATAGGTAGCATCTGTCTGAACAAAAGCAAATGTTTACATATTTGCATCTGACTTGAATGAGTCACTTTCAGAAACCTTTTCTAGGCAATGAGGAAAAGCTCTTTCAAGCTGTGATTCATCTTGCCCTAATATATATATTGTCTTAAAGTAAATACGCAAAATACAACATACCGATCTTGCACCAAAATAGGTTTTTTCCTACTTACTAAATTAAAGTCTCACCTGCTAGTTCAGATGTAAGCATCTAAATTTGGACATTATGGAATGCACCCAGTTAAATGATAAAAACCAACTAGTTGTGCAGTTCATCCCACTCATAAATGCCTGTAACAGAATCAGAGATACACAGCACTCATGGTCCAAATAATTACTGACAATAAGCTCATGTCTATGGTTAAAGGGACGGATCCATACACTGAAAAAAAACCCATATCTGATTTCCCTGATAGTAGCACAGGATTTTCTAATTCTGTCATAATACAGATAGAGCCCCACGGTGCCCTTTCGAACTCTGCAAAATCATCTCTGCTCTGGGCTGCCACATTGTACCTGTCCAGCTGCTGCCAGTCACACAACATTAAGAGACCACTGAGCACTCTTCCAAATGCAACCACCTCTGTGCACCCCAGAACTCGCACCACTAGATGCCAAGACACCCTGCAGCTGCCAAAATAATGTGTTGTAAAAATTTCACTTATTCTTTTGCCTGCTCCTGCATTACAGGCACTAGCAGAAGCTCTTTCAGCAGCCAAACTTGTTTCTTCTCTCTTCCTTGCAAACATACTTAAGTAAACATATGTTCTTTGACACTCAGTGTTATGGAATACATATCTGGCAAACTGCACAGCTGAGAGAATTCTACTAAATCCATCAGAAAGTTTGGATTGTGAAGGTTCTAATTTTACTCATTTCCATGGGAAAAAGGTGGCAGAGCTCTTTGCTTCATTTATCCTTGTATACAAGTCAGAAGAGGAACTGATGATAAAGTGGATTTTAGAACATTAGAAATTGTGGTTTGAAAAGCATTTTTCAGGATCTGCAGTTCATAATGAAGTGTGCAGAATGATGATCAGGATGAGCTACTCTGAAGAAGTACTAATTTCATTCCTACTTATCTGTCTCTTCCGTGTTATGGTTTCAATTTTAGGTTACGATTATCTAGATAAAAATCCTTCCCTTAAGACACTTCAGCATTTTGTGTGTGTGTGTGTGCAAAGCAATTATGGAAAAGATCATTTGTTTTCTTTTGAGTACAATCTCCATGCCCAAGGTACTGAACTAATAAATGAGACCAAATTTTCACAGAATGAAAACCAGCAATAACTCCTGTTATTGACTTGCTTGATTATGAAGAAGAAGAAAAGGCGAAGAAAAAAAGGCAAAGAAGAAATGGGAAAGTGGAGGAGACAAGAAGAGTTCAGTATGTGTTGTAAAATATCCTGAACAAAGTAACTTGCTTTTTGCAAAAGGACATGAAATGGACAGACAGGATTGCTCACTTGGAGGAGAAAACAAGTTAACTCCCTTCAAAAACACTGGAAAGCAGAGAAGGAAAAAAGAAATGGCTAGAGAAAGTGCGCTGGTTTTCTTTCTTGAGTGATCCTAAAGGCACAAGGGAAGCACTAGAAAATTCTGGATTTTTCAGGAGAAAAGAATGCTGCACACAGAGGTAGCACAATCATATGCAGGGCTGATGGCACTTGCAGCCACTCCAAATGCTTGCAGATCAGATACACAGGCTAGACTGTGGCCAAAAAGGGACGTCCTACATTTCTTCTCTGTCCTCACTGAATTTGGCCACTTTGAGCAGACTCCTCCCATGCATAAGATCCATCTTCTGATACGCAGTGACATGGATCAGTCTGGAGAGATGAGAGAAGACTCTTTTTTATTTTATGACAGCAAATGATAGAACTCGTCTTGTTCACTGTGTGCTTGCCAAATTATTACCAATGCAGATGACTGGAAGCTGGGTCAGGAGCATGCCGCTGATGAGATAGGCCATGGCTTTCGACAGACGCGCAGCTGGACTGGAATAAGGGCGCTGAAGTGCAACTTGGACTTTTTTGAACTACACAGTTTCTGTGCATGAGCCATCACAGGTATCACCCCCAGAGAACATACCGACATGATTAAGGCCAGAGGCACAACGATGAAGCCAGACCTTCCTTGCACTCGCTGCAGCTGGCTAGATTCGTGACTAATACTTGAAATAACAGCAAGGGGAAGGATAATCTTACCACAGATATTTGTGGAAATTAAAGGACTCACATCAAATGAGAAGCTGAAGTATGGAGGGAAGAGCTAGGAATCAAAGACAAAAAACAAAACATGAGGGAAGTGGAGGAGAATGTGACTGAATGACCATTCTAGGAAAAAGTGCCTATGGCCAGAAGCCAATGAAAAAGGAATGCAGAAACAAATCACCTAGGGTTTATGTGTAAGCAAAGGGACTCTGATGGGGGACGGGAGAACTGCTACAGTGTGTGAAGATCATCCTGAAGCCAAACAATGCAACCTGACGTGGGAGATAAACATTGAGACCTCATAAATGGAGACTGGGTTTGGGAATGAAGGGTGACAAGGACTTCATCAAGGTCTCGGTTGAAAGAGTGGGATGGTGGCAGACTGGAGAATGTTGAAGAGATCAAGTGAGCAGAAGAGGAAGAGGAGAGGGAATAAAAAACGTAGGCCTGCTTGTCCACAATGTGACCCAGAAATCCAAGCCTCCTATTTTAGTTTCAGCAAACTGGTAGAAATCATGGTGTTGCTCATTTTCATTTCAGGAGAATATTCACCAGAAAAAGGCAACACCTACTGCTCTCCAGTCAAAGAGGGGAGAAAGAGAGAGGCTGACAGCAAAGAATTGAGAGAAGAGGTAATACCATGCCTTAGTGACACCAGCAAGTCAAAAAGACAAATGAGCATTACACTCTCCTGAATTTTGCTTTAACCTAGAATTAGCCTTCTCCAGGTACAGATGGAAACCAATAAAGAATATACTTAAAATACCAACAGCACTATAATCGGGTTAACAATTAATAGGAAAAAGAAAGCAAGAATACTATTTATTCTACTTAGATTCTTAATTACATCAAGAACGACTATTAATGGTGAGCCAATCAGTCAGAGTCTACTAAGAATTAATTTCTAAGTGTGTCTTCTGTATACCTGTAAGGATAATGAGCTGTGTTTTTTTGATTGATCTAACTTAAATTTCAATTAACTAGACACCTTTATTTTTAAATATATTTTTTCCCTTTATACTGATATAAATTTAAATTGAATAATAAATATACTTAGTATATTACCTATTAATAGGAGCCTGCCTTATGATAAGAATGCACATAATTCAAGATTAAAAATCAGTAACCAAAAAAAAAAGGATCAAGATTTCTTTCATAAAATATAGCCAAATTTTCTTTCATTCTCTCAATCAAATTCCACAGCCAGAAAAAATATTTTTAACAGGTCATGCTCATCAATAATAAAGCGAACAAAAGTGGAAGAGTTCTCGTTTATTTTATGCATTCTCTGAAATATCATCACGAAAACTCTGACTGCCAAAGTAATAAACCTAAGTATCCAGAACACTTTGTACACATCGTACTTCTAGTTACACAATCCTAACAGCATACTAAATAAGTTTGCTAGTCTCCTCTGTACATATTAAGGGGGGAAATATGCTGTATCCTCTAGACTAGATTACCATGAAATCTAATGGAAAGTTGCAATTATAGAGTAATGTAATGTGCAAAACTAGACGCATTCCTATGTGCATACACACACAGTCATACAAACACGTATGTGAATACAGTCAAAATGTGTTGGGAAAAGATCACCATCACCAGGCCCTTGCCAGGTGTTAGAACCATTTAAATCTAGCAACACCTCCAGACACTCACATCCAGTAAAGCCACAGGGATATTTGCTCTTCGGGAAAGCTTTACAAGTCTCCTAAAGGCATCTCCAGAGCAGCCCACCGAGCATAGCCACAGTCAGACATATGCAGTGGATGTACGACCTCAAACCAGCTATAAAACCTTTGGAAATTAGTTCATCAGGGTGTGAAGCAGCAGGTTTATAACACAGCACACCTCAGACTGAGCTAAAGCCTACTGAAGTCAGAGGGAGCCCTTGAACCGATTTCATACTAGCTTTGGCTCAGTCCCCTAAGTACTTACTGACTTTAAACACAACATCTTGGTGCTAGTACAGGTTTTGGATGCAACAGAGTGTTTAAGGCATAAATCTTCTCCTTTAAAAAACAATTTTCTCACTTTTATTCATGCAAAAGCTTAGTTGTCATAACAATTAGCTATAATTAGCTTTGTACCTTTAGTTGCTTGCAGGAGTTAATGTAACAAACGCGGTAGATAACCAAGCAGTAGGGAAAGATATTTATAACTGGTTGGGGTTTTTTTAGAAACACTTATTCCAAAATCCACAAGGCTGAGGGGCACCTGCAGCTGAGGCTTATTTAAAAGTCCACACCAGTATAGGCTCTGTGTTCCTTCTTTTATACAGCTGTGAATTTTACTGACGTGATCCACGGCTCATAAAAATCCAGAGAAGCCTGCTTATATTACAAGTGCGTTAAGAAGAGATTTTCTGGATGTTTCTTATCCTCTGAATTAATAAATTCATGACAAAAAATGGTCAGGTTCATGCTGTGGTTATTCATACTCATTTATAAACCAGCCAAATCTTAATTCGTATGTTTGTATTCTTAAAGAATGTTATGAGGAAAAATACTTTCCTGTAACATGCCTATTAATACAAAACACTGGAAAATCTGCTCTGGCCATTATGTCCACTGCTGAGCCCAGGGGCCACTGGCTTCAGAGTCCTTTCTGCGGGTGGCTTCAGCCAAATGACCTTCTCATTTCAATTGCAGCATCTCCAAAGTGTTTCATAAACATCTTGTAATTATCTCAATAATGGGATTTGCTAGCTGTAACAGACACATGTTTTTTGTAAACAATCCACCCAGGAATGTGCCGGCACAGTCTTGATCTCTTCAGCTGCTCAGAGGTAAACACACAGATGGGAAGAAAGAACAAGCTGCTGTAATAATTAGCCTTGAAAATTCTGAGCCTGGAAAAGGCACCAGTAGCATGTAGTGAGAATTTAAACCTATGGGTTTCAGAGAAAGTTCAGCTCCTCACGGCACTTGTGAAAACTGTGTTAAGTATCAATTGGCACCTCTAAAAATACATCTATTCAACTGCTTCCTGAAGACTTTCGCAAAGTTACATATGCACATCAAATTGACTTTTAAAATTGAGACAGATGTGCTTTGGACAATTTTAATCTGAACCCAATTTTTACACCCAGAAATTCCATAATCTGCTCTCTATGCTGACTTTCTAGTTAAGACAGACTTAGTAACTTTCCCCATATTAAAAGCACTAACATATCATAAAATCATAGAATGCTTAGAAGTGGAAAGGACCTTAACATCACCTAATTCCAACCATGATAATATGTGCTGTGCATTCACTAAACCAGTAATGCCATTTTCATATTATTTTAATTTGAAATTTTAAATTCCATGTGCTAAAGGATCTTAAATTCAAAGTAACTGATTGCCTTCTAAAATGTAACTACACCTGCTAACCCGTATGCAACATAGTACAACTAACAACTGTTTTTACATCCATAATGCACTAAAGAACAAACATATGTATACATAAAATAACAATAGAAGTTACCCGTCTTCCTTATCAAAACATACAGTAAAGAACATTCAGAAGTATAAAGATCAAATGCTTTATGTCTTGGGAGAATTACAACTATATATGAAATTATAGGCTGTATTTGGATCCAAGCTGGAATCAAAAGAATTCCTCATTAATATCACAGTATACCTTTATCAAAGTAATTCATTGTTCCCTGAGAGACTGTAAATACTTGTTTAGAGACTGCAGTCCTTTCCAGGGATGCACAACCCTGTATTTGGCTATTGCTCAAATACACCCTGTTTGCCGTAGCCCTGAGTTTGACAAGTCACTGAGTGGCTTGAAAACTCTATTTTGCATCCCCTGCATGACAAGAACTGCTCTTCATAAAACTGCAACTTTGATTCCCCAAATACACCTGCTTCTTGAATCTATTTAATATATAAGCACAGTGATTTGTATTGCTCTAGATCCTTAAACAAATTGTTGTTCAGTGTCAAGTCAAATACAGAAGACCATAGTAAATAACTGATAAAAATGAATGAGGTAATGAATACTAAGGTGCAAGAGATGGTAGAAACTTCATTTCTTCCTATTTTGTAACCCAATCAGAGGGAATGGTTATTGGATGTGAAGTGAATATTAAAGTTGAGATGTATTGCTTCCAAACAGTATGTGGTATCTAGATGATGCTTGCTACTCTAACATCTGTAATAAAGAATTTAGTCATAAAGGATGAAAGAGGTGTATGTTTTTCTGGGATTTCTTGTTGTTCTTTTAAAATAACTGTATTTAAGTATCTGTGAATCTGTGTTTCCAGAGTTTTAATTAATACACAGGAATCAAATACCTTTGCAGTATCTGCCAAGATGGAGCTTACAGCATCTTCAGCGTTCTTGGCCACTGCCTCTCCTGTAAAAGTTTTTGTTCTGTTGTAAAGGTGTGTTTGTGTGAACACAGTTTCCTTTCCAATAGGTTACCTGTGTGAAAAACTTAGGTCGTTTTCTGCTCAATTTCATTTCATTTGGTCTCAAAACTGTTTCAAATGTATCTGAAGGGGGCCTATAAGGAAGCTGGGGAGGGACTCTTCATTAGGGCCTGTAGTGATAGGACGTGGGGCAGCGGGTTCAAACTCAAACAGGGGAAGTTTAGATTGGATATAAGGAAGAAGTTCTTTACTGTGAGGGTGGTGAGGCACTGGAATGGGCTGCC
>JAOEHX010032414.1:0-11738 GCA_025448015.1 Bolborhynchus lineola | reverse complement strand
GAGGAGGGGAAGCCAGGAGGAAGCAGAGACAGGACACCTGACCCAAACTGACCAGAGAGGTATTCCATACCACAGCATATCATGCCCAGGATGTAAACGGGGGGCAGTTATCCAGAAGAGTTAGAGCACTGCTTGGTCAGGCTGGGTATCGGTCTGCAGATGGTGAGCGGTTGTATTCTCTTCCCTTGTTATTTCCCTTATCATTATTATTGGCGGTAGCAGCAGTGGTTTGCATTATACCTTAGTTACTGGGCTATTCTTATCTCAGCCCATGGGAGTTATATTATTTCAATTCTCGTCTCCATTCCTCTGGGAGCAGAGGGGAGGAAGGGGGTGGGGTTAGGGTGAGCGGCTGCTTGGCTGAGTTGCCGACTGGGCTTAAACTATGACATTGTGACTGGGAATAGAAAGATAGGTAGCTGTGCATCAGTACTGGCACTCAATAGCTTCTGGTAGACAGCACTGCAACTCCCCCTTCTTTTAAAGGGTTCTTTTCTGTATCCAGATAAGGAAGAAGCCTGGAGTCTTCATGTACTTAAATGGGCCAGCTTGTAACTAGCAAACAGGCAAGGTGCAAACTAGTAATTTTCTAAAAGAACCTCCTCGATCTCTGTTGCTCTGGTGTGAAATGTTTCATGCTGGTGGAAGATCAGTAAAGGCATAAAACTGGAACACAGCAATGCTTCTGTTTGGCATGTCTGAAGGCTCAGGAAGTAGATGATGGCTCATATTTTTTTTTTTTTTTTTTTTTTTTCCTGAGCTGTTTCAGTAACAACAATTATTTTTTTTTCCCATTGCAGTGACCTGCTGAGTGACTATTCCAGCCTACACTACTTGTGAGCAGCAGAGTTTTCTGTAACCCTCCTCAGCTGACTCATGGTCATGGCTGTATAAAATTACTGTTTGCCTAGAATTGCTTTTATGTTTTAAAAAGCAGACAACCCTCCCTACCTGAACTATACAGTTATTCAACAGAGTTTACTCTGAAGGCAAGGCTGGAGAGCCCCTGAAGGAAAAGGAAAAATGTAAGTGGTAAGGATAGAAGCACGTGATATATGTGGATCTTGTTCTATAGGGACTCCATGCTGGCCTGCCAAAATTAAGCAGGAAATGGAAATGGAGAAGAGAAATTCTTGGCTTCTGAGTCAGACTTGAGGGTTAAGCCACAGTCAGGCCATGAATGCCCTCTAAATCTTGCTAGGTAGGACTGTGGAAATTGGATGTGACGGAACAGAGCTCTTGGTCAATGGGAAGCCCCAATCTATAGTCACGTGAGGTTCAGTTGCATGTTTTATCTAAAAGGCTTGTCCAAAGTAGTGATGTTTCTCCTATCACTAGCTGATCTGTAGGTATTTTGCTTTAGTTGGGGTTATTGAAACCCAGGGGGAAAGCTGCTTTAGAGACCCCTTGCAGGATATTATTCTGAGAAAATTGTCCTTTTGATGCCTTGATTTGAAACTCATGCTTCTCATTAACACAAGCTGCAGGGTGCCTGGAGATCTGTCACTGACAGGGGTCTGCATTAGCTGGAAAATAGTGTAAATCTACCACATGGGTATACAGGGTTAAAAAGCAAAGTAAAGAAAGGAGAGACTCAAATTAGGTATCTGTTAGCAATTTGAGAGCCATGTGATTTAAGAAAAGAACTGTACTGAGCTGATTTTCAGGAAACCAGCTATTCTGACAGATTGACCAAGACTGTGTGACATGAAAACACTATCTCCTAAAACTTTCACTTAGGGAAATAATTTTTATTTCCCAGTAGAACATCAGCATTCCTCTGAAACCTGCCAGCTGAAAAGTGAGAAACCATTGCAGGGAAAACCCTCTTTTTCTCTCTCTGTCTTCCTGCCTTTCCCCCCTTCCCCTGTTTTCCCCCTTGAGGGAACTGCTATGGGGTTTTTCTCTTAATTTGATTTGCAGGACAGTGTAGTACTACTGAAGACATGAATCATCTGAACTTGAAGCTTCTTATATTGCCTGTCTACAGAGGAGTTGCTGGAGACTTCTTTGAGTTACCTCTGATCATATTTAGTCTCATGGCCATGATTCTCATATTCTGAGACAGAATATAGAGCGATGTGAACACAGTGGTGTAGTGTTTTGCTGCTAATGCCAACCCAGAACATGCTGTTTTACTGACTTGCTTAGGTGTATATTTCTTCTGTCTATTTTTGGGCATGATTTCCTTTCTTAGTGACATAGTTACTGGGTAGATGAAGGAGATATAATAACAGATTCCTATGTGTCTCGGGTTCAGCAGTAGCAGTAATTTTAATCCTTCTTAGTAGCTGCAGTGCTGTGTTCTTGACTTTCGGCCTGGGAACAGCACTGATAACACCAATGTTTTCAGATGCTGCTCAGTAATGTTTACTCTGACCAAGGACTTTCTGAGTCTCATGTTCTGCCAGAGAGGAGGGGAAGCTGGGAGGAAGCAGAGACAAGACACCTGACCCAAACTGACCAAAGAGGTATTCCATACCACAGCACGTCATGCCCACTATATACATGGGGGGCAGTCACCCGGAAGGGTTAGATCACTACTGGGTAAGGCTGGGTATTGGTCAGTGCGTGGTGAGCAGTTGTATTATCTTCCCTTATTATTTCCCTTATCATTATTATTATTGGCGGTAGCAGCAGTGGTTTGCGTTATACCTTAGCTGCTGGCTGGTTCTTATCTCAGCCCATGGGAGTTACATTCTTTCCATTCTCCTCCCCATCTCTCTGGGAGCTGGCGGAAGGAAGGGTGGGGAGTGAGAGAGAGGCTGCCTGTTTTTTCAGAGTCAGGGCTGGGCTTAAACCACAACACTATGTTACCAATGTTCTACAGGCGGATGTATCCTTTGATGCATTTCTCATTGCCTCAGGTCTGGACAAATTGCAAGACCTGTGTGAAATACATTGTAATTTGACAAATGAAAAGGGAGTAACCAAATAATGCACAACAAAGTTTTCGTACATGAAAAGCAACTGTACGATACATAGGCATAAAAAGTCCAGTAATTTTTCTGACTTCCTTTGGAGATTGTTTATTGCCTTGTTATTCTTCCAAAAGGACCTAAAATGTTCCATTTGTGTTCTAAGATTATTATAACTCTTAAACTAGTGCTCTTTGCACTGAGTAAGTATTTCTTTAACATTAGTTCAGTGCATTTTCACTCTTGGAGAGTTTGACCTGCAGAGGACATTATTTGGTATCCTACAAAAAAAAAAAAAAAAAAAAAGCTCCCTCAAGTTTTTGTTTGAGTACCTTGTGCAAAATAATTTTAGTGATAATGCATGTGCTTGCTTACTTCATTCTCCAGAGAAGCAGAAATGGCTATTCTTAACTTGTGGTTGCTAAAATAAGGTTATTTGTGGTTTTACTACCAGAGAGTAAAATCCAAATGAAAAGAAAGAAGAGTAAAAGGAGAAAATGTTTGAGCATGTGCTGGCATTCTACTTGGTGCTGACTTACATTTACTAGTTTGAATTAGAACTAAAACTTAAGTATTCCTGAAGACAAGGCCTTAAAAACAAGCTTATTGCCTTATGAAAATGATCATAGTCTAGAGTAACTTGGTCTTATTCCTTACAGTTTATTAACTTGTTTATTTTGTATGTAGAGTATGAGTTCTTATTACCAGATAGTTCAGAATGATCCCTCTAGCTGGTATCTTCTCTTTGAACTCATGGAATAATTTAAGTTGGAAAAGACCTTTTAAGATTGAGTCCAACCTTCAACCTGGCACTGACAAGTCCACCACCAAGCCCTGTCCCTAAATGCAACATCTACACATCTTTTAAATACCTCTAGGGGTTCTGACTCAGCCACCTTCTTGGGCAGCCGGTTCCAATGCTTGGTAACCTTTTTGGTGAAGAAATTTTTCCTAATATCCAACCTAAACCTCCCCTAGTGCAACTTGAGGCTTATTTTATTCCTTATTATCTGGGAGAAGAGACCTACCTCACTACAACCTCCTTTCAGGTAGTTGTGCAGAGTGAGAAGATCACCCCTCAGTCTCCTTTTCTTTCATACTAAACAAACCCATTTGTCTCAGCTGCTCCTCATCACAGTTCTGCTGCAGGCCCTTCACCTGATTTGTTGCCCTTCTCTGGACCTGCTTCAGCACATCAATGTCTCTCTTGTAGTGAGGGGCCCAGAACTGAACACAGTGTTGTAGATGCAACTTCACCTATAGTGCTGAGTATAGGGGGACAGTCAATGGCCCTGCTGGCCACACTATTTTATAGAAACCAGGACACTATTGTCATTTTTGGTCCCCTGGGCACAAGCTGGCTCATATTCAGCTGGTCTTTGACCAACACCTCCAGGTCCTTTTCCACTGGGCAGGTTTCCAGCCACTTTTCGTCAAGCTTGCTTTGTTGCAGGGTGTTGTTGTGACTCAAGTGCAGGATCCAGCACATAGCCTGGTTGAACCTCATACATTTGGCCATTGTTTCAGCCTGTCCAGATTAGTCATATATAAAGTTTTTAAAATTCCTACTTAATGTGTGAAATCCTTTCATTGCTGCATTTTTCTGTCTGTACCTACTTGCTTCTTAAGCAGATCCCATTGTTAATGCTGTGCACAAAACCTTTAAATATATGCCTGTGCTAACGAAGAATTCTGTGTATAACTGGAGTCTGGTGCATCTCAAAGCAATTGCAATTGGCTGTATTTTTCATGAATTTTAATTCTTAGAACAATTACACTAATGTTGTGTCTTTTGATGTATTGCATGATCAGACGAGAATTCCAAAGGGATCTGGCTTGTTCACATAATGTCCCTGAAGCCAGAAGGCTACAGACTATTATACAGCTAAATCATTAACTTGCTTGCCTTACTTAATATGTGCTGTACTTCATCTGTGATTCATCCTACCAATGGCAGCTTTTCCAACTTGACTGTCTTTTGAAGACACATTAAAAGATGTAGAAAAATAAAGTTGTTATGAACATGCACATCCAGAAACAGACAACAAAACCTAACAACATATTCCTACTGATTTCCTTTTCTAATGTGATAATACTATCTGCTGCCAGAGATGCATTGCTTCGGACTGGGATAGTGAATAGCTCATAATACAATATACAAAGTGTCACATATACGTTAAGGTGTGAAGGGAAGGGGGGTATCTCATGTTAAATTAACTTAAGTAATTGCAGAAAATCTCAGAACAAGAAAGCTTTTCAGCCTTCCGTAGTACTTTTACAATGCTATAGTTTGGTCTAATCAAAGAGATAACCTCTTCACGCAAACCTTGCTGTATGTTTTTCCTCAGACTCTTGTGGCTACACCACCATTGTGGCCACATAGTGGAATGACAAATGCATGAACTTAATTTGATTCATTCTTGCAAGGTTATTTCTAGTATTATCACTGCTCACTGTGATAATGTAGGTCAATCACCTTTGTCTGAAGAGAAGGATCTGTGCATAAACTTAAGTACTCTTGTACCTATTTGGTAGAGCTGCTGCTTTTGCACCCCAAGTTACAAGTTTTAGCTCTGATAGTCTGAAGTTCTCATGTGCCTGCAACCTGTAGATACTTTTGTACATCTCAGCCCAGAGCATCTTCCCTTGATTAAGACATGCTGTTGTCAAATATATATATAAAATAGCCTGGTGGAAATGTAAGGTTTCATTTTGATTTCTCTAGCTTTGAACTGTACACAATTACAATTGTGATTTAAATTAATCCAATGCATAGCAGACATGATAGAAAGAGGATAAATATGTATTTCAAACTAAAAATATCCATCTCCAGTTCAATTTTTAATTAAAATAAAAGTATCTTCCTGGCATTAAAAACATGTGGCCATGTACCGACTTTCTACAATAATATGTAAAGGAAATTTAGAAACAGACTTTTTCTTTGAGAGTGCTGTATGTAAAGATGGCTTCAGAAGTCTTAAAGGCATTAACTGAAACCCATTAGTAGAACTGGTTCGAGACCTATCAGTAGATCTGGTCGAGAAACTAGATTCCTGTCTTCAGAAAGTCTGAGATTTCAGAATGTTTCCAGTTCCATGAAGTATGATAAACTTCTAAAGTCTTTTTCATTTTTCCCTCCTTCGAGAGGGACACAACCACAATGACATGGATACTAGGCTGATGGTTAGGAGATGTCTAATGAAATCTCTGATCTCACCTCTGCTTTACAGTTGAAAAGGGTTGTGTTTATATGTATTTTAACCTTGATTTTAAGAAAGTAGAAGGAAATTCCTCAGACCACCATCTTAAACCTGGGAGTTCCAGGTGCCAAGTGTACTTGAATGTGTAAGGATTGTTGACTCTACTGTTAGCTCAATTGAAGGGAGCACACACTTGCTGCTGCTTTTTCTTTTTACTTATGATGTTCTTCCTGTTGAGGTTTTCGGGTTTTTTTTGGGGTTTTTTTTTTTTTTTTGGGGGTTTATTTTTTTTTTTTTTTTTTCCTTAGGATTGTGACCTGATTACTTCAGATCAGAGAAACTGTTTATGGTGAGAGTTGTATTGGAATTTGTATACCTCTGCCTATGATTTACTGTAACCAAATATTTGGGAGCTTGTAAGAGGGGTTTAGTTGAGCTTTTCTGTATGAATCTGTGGGAGTAGAACAGTACAAACACAAAATCTACAGTGGAAAGTTACTCAAGGTGATTATCTTGCTGCTACACAAGATTGTTTCAACTTCTGATGTCTATATTTTCAATAACACCATTAATATAGAACCCTTTTTTCATTCTGCTTGACAAAAGTTAGCTTGGGGTGATGAATACCCGTGTATTCTTTTGGGCACAATTAAAGATAGTCTATTGGTTTACTTTGTATTCTTTGCTAGGTGTGAAGTTTAGCACTGGTAGGTTTTTTTAGGTCAGAATGATCTCCTTTCATAAACTGAGCACTTGTGCAATGGAAAGAAAATTGGCATAAACCGAAACAGACACCAAATAGAGACTCACAGAAAGAAAATAGACACTGTATGTGTTATGTGTTCAAGTATCTTCAAAGAAACAGGATATTTTATTACCTTTTTCAGTGACATGAGGGCTTATTTATCAAATATCTGTCACCAAATCAAAATGATGTGTAATGATGTAACATTGCTTCTGCTAAAAACCCATGAAACTATGTTTTCTAATGTGACCTAGATACCTTGATGAAGCACCATTTTTTCTCTAGTCGGAACCCTTGTTTACTTGCATGACTCCTAACAGGACTTGAAAAGGGTAAGGAAAAATGAGGAATGGCTTCTGACAGAAATGTTTAGAAGCCTGTGCCTGGAAATATGCAGCTGCTCTATGACTCTGGTAAAATATATTGGGAGAGGAGATTGCTTGTGTGATGCAGACTCAAAATAGGGATAGCTTTGTTATTTTGAGAATTGCTTCTGTTTCTCAGTTTGGTCAGGACTTTTCTTCCCTCCAGGAGAGTATTAGCTGCTTGGCTGGCAGTCCAAAAGTTCTTACTCAAAAAAGTATTCTTAGAAATGTAGAACAGTTACTGCAGAGTGATTAATCAAAAGAATAATGATCAGGTGTACAATATCTCTTGGAACCTTATGCACAATGAGCATATGAAGACTGCTTAATGTAAGTTCTCATGCGCTTTTCCTTAAGTAGCAAGGTATGTGGTTTTATGAAATCTCTAAACTCTAAGTAAAGTGCTTTCTTCTAAGGTATGCTTCCAAGGTAGCCATACAAAAATAACTTGTTATGATAGTAAATTCAGAATGAAGTCATAAAGTGCTTTAGCCTTCTACAGTTGCCAATAAAAACAAGAATCATAAAATTGCTTTCTCTGACCTACTGTCTTGCAGGCAATCTTACACTAATTTACAAAAGTTATCCAGAATCAAGCAATAATGTTTGGTGAAACACATACAGAGATTGAGACCTCCCTTAAGCATCATGACTTGATCTAACTTTGCCTATCTTTTTCTTTGCCCTCCTCCCCAGTCCTCCCTCCAGCCCTAACACACCCGAAGAGCCTGTCTGCTTTTTGCAGCTGGCTGTTTCGAAACATCTTTGAAAAATAAAATGCTAACAATTAAAATAACCCTATAGCATGTTGTTAGATAAAGCCTGGAACTGTGTGCCTTACACAATAAGGCCTAAAAATCAATATAGCAGTGTCAAGTTTTCTGCTGACAGGGTATTTTGGCTGTCCCTTGGACCTGTGTCTAACTGCAACAATACCGCAATTATGAAGTGCAAGACCTGTGTAGCTAAACTTTTCTTCACTGACAAAAAAGAATGTTCCAGTTGCAATGTATTAGGCTTTCCCTTGACAAGTTTAAGGCACAATAATGAGATGGTTGCATGGGAAAGACTGGTGAAGTAATCAATCAAATCTGTGTTTTAGTCTGCTCATGCTTGTAGCTAAGAAACAGACTAAAGGGACAGGGAAAAAAACATGACAGGGAAAAAAGGTCATATTTTTTATATATCCTCTTTTTAATCATAGTGCTTTACTGTGTTAGAAGGCTGACCTCCAGGCAGTGGAGAGGGGAGAGGCTTTTATGCAGGGCCTCGAGGATCACTCCCCCAAGTTTCCCTTTTTCATGAAGTTTTGGAAGCATTTTACAATACAGCTTACAGCAGTACAAGCAGCTTATTTCCATACCTGACTCCTATTTAATTCTTCTAACATTCAACTGTTGTTCTTACCCTTTCTCTTGGTCCCCATTTCATCTTTCTCTTGAGTTGCATGTAGCTATTTTCCTTTGTTTCCACTAAGGTACACCAAATGAGAATAATATTTTATCTGCCATACAGGTCAGTGAGGAATTGAACTTTGTTTATCATATTTCAAATTCTGTTTGAGACAATTTTGCCTTTCCTTATAGAAGCAGATTGTGCACTATATTAAAATGCATTTTAGCGGAATAATTACTGTTGTAATCTTAATTTGCCCTTCTAGTCATTAAAATTTCTTGAATACTTTTGGATAATTAAATATTTAATCAACAGCAATTATTTTATCTACTTTTGGTACGCCATTCTATAAAAAAGGAAAGTGGACTGTACAGCAGAAATCAGACTATTGCTAGTAATAAGAATTAGTACTATTAGGAGTGTTGAAGAATCTTGAGATACAAAGAATGTCAAACAAAAAAGTTTGTACAGATGTTGAAGAAATCTTATATGGCATGAGGGGCTGACAAACTCATGATTTCATTTGATCTGTACTGGTGTTGGCAAGAACCCTTGCAAAAATTACATATCCATTTAAAAATTATTTCATCATTACTGGAATTCAGTTCTTAGTGATTTTCCTAGCTGGATTGTGGTTGGTGTGTGAAACTTTCAATGGTGTAGTCTAATCAATACCATCAGTGTCAAGATACTTTCCTTATGCTTCTTGTGTTTCAAGTGAGGTCTAAGATTCTTAATGGGTAAAATTTCTTGGAAACAACTTGATATTAATTTTCTAAACCTCCATGTCATATGGCCACTTCTGAGCTGCATTAATGTTTCCATCTCATTAATCATTGTGACCTAAGATGGGCAGGTTCTTATGCGGCTTCCTAATTTTTTCCCCTTTTTTTGCCCCTCTCAAGTACTTCATGCAATCACAGACTGGTTAGGTTTGGATGGGATCATAAAAGATCATCTAGTTCCAACCCCCCTGTAGTAAGTGAAGGCAAAGCTTTTTTCTTTGTTGACTCTTTCAATTAATGGAAGACAATGTGAGCTAGTATAACTTCGAAGCAAATGGTGTCATCCTGAAGGACAAGTTACCTCCAACCTAATTTCTTTACTTAGATCTTTCTTCATATAATTCCCCTGCTCCAACCTTGGAACAAGGACATGCTCTGCACCCTTCTGTTTGACTCCTGACAGAAAAGACTACTTAGGAAGTGTGTTTGTACCAAAATCAGAAGGTGTTGCTGGTAAATGCGTGATTTCTGCTTCTGTGTCTATAACAGTGCTGAAGAGAATGAACAGTGTTGCATGAGTGCAAATTAAACTAAGGAAAAAAGTGGCTAAGAAACTTAATTAAAAAATCTCAACTTAAAAAAAATGGAGGAAAAAAACATTACTGGCTGTCCATGATTTTCAGATATTTGAGCTGTTATTTAAGTTCAGGTTTTTATGATTCATGGAAAGTTTATGGTAGAGAGGAAAGATCCAGTGAGGGGAAATGCAAAACAGGGAGTTATGACTTACATTGAGATAAACCACCAGTATTACTCATGAGTATTTATCTTCATTGATGGTAAGGCTCAAATGATTCTTCATGGTGACTTTTCCTTCTGTGGAAAAATTTCCTAGTATACTTAATGTGTCTGACTTCAAAAGAAGTAGCTGTGTCCTCACCATGTAAATACTTGCTATTTGGGTTGTTTCTCTTAAAATTTTGAGTCAGCTTCATGTCATAACTTTCAGTTTTGTAATATTGCTCCCCAATTTTCTTTAGTCTGTTACATTTTGTTTAAATGCACAAACACCATTTACAACAGTCCACAATTGCTTATGCAGTTTTAATTGTGAGTTGAGCAAGGATGTTATTATTTGGCTTCTACTCCTCTTATTCAGACCTTCAAGTAAAAGAAGATGGTGAGGCAAGTCACCACAGAGACTTAGTTAAGTTTGCACTTTGTCGTAGAAGTAGCATCATGCTTGTGCTCTGGCTCATGCTTGTCTAGCATCTAAACAGCTGGCATTTAAGCCTGTTTCAGATGCAGGCTCTAAATAAACTCTGAAGCAGGTGGTGAAAGAATACCTGAGAGCTTTGAGTGGACCTGGTAAAGCACCATGTGACATGGTATGATCAGGAGAGCAATGGGTCATGTTTGTCTCAGTCTTCATCCAGTGCATCATGCTGCATTACATAATTAACATGGAACAATCACCTCTGGAGAGGTCACAGGCAATGAAGTAGTAGAAGGGTGAGTAGAAAGTGTCCTTTTTTTGATAGTGTGAATGCATGTAGAGTAGCTTAGAGGGCATGTCATACTACAGACTACTTCCTGGGCCACACTCCTACACAGGATGTAAATGGCGCCAGAGTTCTTCCGTGTTTTTCTGGGGCTAATGAAATATGTATGTGTGAGTGTGTAGGTAGGTATAAATACAAATACAGAGTTAAATGTCTTCACCTTAGCATACCGGCTTTGCCTGCCTCATTCGCCACGTTCCCAAATTATGTGCGCCATGAATAGGAGGAGATTATCGTATTACAGCCTGGGAAGCATCCTGGGAGCTTGCCAAGCACAAGAACAGTTGTTTAATATTACCTCTGCTTTGTTTCAAGCCTTAGGGATGAGATTGTCCTGTGAACAAACAGGCCATATTGAGGATGAGGATTTGGATGATCAGAAGGATGGAGGGCTCTGCTGTAGTTACCTGGGAGGTGGCTTCTGAATGGAGGGCTGACAGCAGAGGTGGATCCCTTAATCTGTGCTCAATTGGGTTGGGGCAGTTGCCCCATGTTGGTGCAGAAGGACTCATCAGCTCGAGATAAAAGGGAATAGGGATTTGTCTCATGGCGAAGGGAGAATTTTACTCTAAGGGTCTCCGTGCTCTGGGGTTGACTATCCGAACAGACAGCTGCCTGCCTCTCCCATTTCCCTTTCCCAACCTTTTTATGAAACTAAGCTGCTTAGATTTTACCTTTAAAGGATATGTGACAGATGATTTCCACCCCTATCCCGTTACAGAAAGGAAACATGATGTAGGGATTCAAGCTTTTGCTGCTTAGGATATTGACTCTTAGCTGAGGTAGCTTCTCTTCTATGTTTTCAATTGTACTTCTTCAACTCCATTT
>JAOEHX010032409.1:3852-16554 GCA_025448015.1 Bolborhynchus lineola | reverse complement strand
TACCTATAACACTCTGGCTTCTCAAGTCAAGTATCATCTGTGATATAAAAAGCATTTCACCAGCTTACTACAAAAAGGGATGATTACATGAATGAAGCTGCTTAGTGTAAATGAAGTTCAAAGTAGGTCTTCGAAGGTGTCAACAACACTAGCATAATGGTAAAAATTATTTCATTTTCAAAAGACCCAATAAAATCGCTCACCAAAAAATTTTAAAGGAAACTAAATATCCATGACATAAGAGGAAAGGGCCTTGTATAGAGATATTAATTGAGCTGAGCAGTAGAAAAAGTCTGGAGAACAGATAACTGAAGTGCGTGAGTCCTGTCAGTGTATATATAGGCATGTGTGTGCAGTGATTAGGGGTGTCAGATACACCACACACACACACACACACAGAGTATGCACACATTCATGCACTGACCATGCATGTGTGTGTAGTGATTAGCAGTGAAGATAATCAACATCAAGACCCAAATATTAATTCTGAATCTTGTAACAAATCAATCAAGTTTTCTTTCACAGGGCAATAACAGGCCAAAAGCTCCTACCCACCATCTGAATCAGATACACCTAAAAGAAAACCAGTTTCACCTAAAAGTCCTTGGAAAACATTTCAACATGAATTCTGCTCCTTGTAAACTGCTCTTGACAAGCTTCTGAGGAAAAAATAAACATGAAATGAGGAGAGCAGTCACGGGAGGGCTGAAAAGGCTACAACATCAAAATGAACAGAACAACATGAATGTCAGGATCCACTGTGCAGTCCACATCTTGATAAAAGAAACAATCAAAACCAAACCCATCTGTTGCTAAAAAAATGGATCAGTACAGTACACAAACATAATGCTGTCTTAAAACATCTTGCTGGATGTAAGTGCAATTATCCTTTCCTCATAGGATCTGTGTGATTGAATTCTTCTGTTACTAAAAATTACACAATTCCAGGTAGAATACCCAGAGAAACAACAGGAAAACTACTGCTATTTGTGATTTCTATCTAACGATAGAAGGTTAAAGCTTTCTAGTTAGTTAGATGATGAAACTAGATGCGATGCTCAAGACTTCCAGTTAAGTGCGGAAAACAGTGGCTAAGTAACCTCATGAAAATTAGTATGACAAAGATCTGTCTCACTCTGGGTGTGAAGAGGAGGGAAACGAGATATTCCCAAGCTTTTTTCCTGACTTTCAAATTCCCTATAGTTTTACAATGTTCATAGAGTAGTGTTAGATATTTCAGGTAGTAGATCTAATCACATGTACTCTGGTATTACCACAACATAAGATTTAAGAAAGCAAATGAGTTGCAGAAGAGAATGCTGGTAGATAGCAGTACTTCTGGGGGCCCTGAGGTTTGGAGGTTTTATCATCTAGTAGCAGAAACAGGTATCATGGGTATGACTTTATGTCATTTTTGCAGCTTTCAAGTGAGGTAGGCTTGATGGAGCCTGATGTCTGTTTAAGGATTTTACATAGGTGGTACTGATGACTTAGCTGAAAAATACTGTATGGAAAAGTTGAGACTGGGAAACAATCTGAACAAATTACACTTTTTCATTGTGAGATAACAGCAATATAGAGAGTAAGCTTCTCTTACTTAAGCAAGTCAGATATCTAGTAGATGCATGAAACTGGAAACCCAAAAGGACAAGAATATTTCCTTAAACCTAGTCTTTAGAACCACACATCAAAAAAAACCAAGAAGCATTCTTTTCCTAAAGAAAGTAAGTACAAAAGTCTAGAGAGATACTACCAGAACCACCAAATGCCCTAAGCCAAAAGTCCATAACCTTGGGCTGAAGTAAAAGAAATGCTCTATGGCTACAGCTCTGCAATCTTGACACATCTACTGACTACCACACATACAGTAACAAAGAGTTTGCAGCAGTTTATTATAAGTTAAATTTTAAATCATTGAGATCTATTTGGTATTTACATTGAGAATAATAAGGTAATACACATCTTAATCTCAAAGAGAACCTAAACTTTCAAATCTCAATGACAGTGCCAAAACAGATTCAGAATGAAGTTTTGTAACATTTACATCAAAATTCAGTATTCTATCTTCTGAAATAAATATACTGCATTGAATGAAATGAAAGAACATGCAAATGTTTTTTACCTGATTCTTTGAGTCCTCAAATCTTCTTTTTGGTAAACTCTGCTGAAAAACTTTAGAAGCAATGTACGGACTGGAAAGAGGAGATTCCTCTGCTGGTATAGTGTATATACTGCTTTGATCAAGGGTTCTGTTGCCACTAGGAAAAAAAGTACATAAAAATCTGAAGTAATGCCACTTAATCTTCTTGGTTTATACAAACACACAGAAGAGTTATAATTTTTATCTCTGTAACTATCAACATTTAACTCCATAGGAAGTACCAAAAGTTATAAAACAACTACCAGGTAGATCTACTGTAATGGTTCATTTTTAATTTTGTTTTGTCTCCTGAAGAAGACCTAAAATCTCAGGCCCTTAATCTCAATGTCAGGTAGGTTTTAAACAGATTTGAGTTATATTTTTAGCATGTAGCAACTTTTGCAGTATCATTTGACACAATCCAGTTCAGAATTCCTACTGCACTATAAAAAAAGTATCAAAGAAGGAAGCTGTTTTTACACAGTAATGGATAAGGTGGGAAGAGATCTCTGGAGGTCGTTTTCTATAAACTCTAGTTGGCTATGGAATCCACTCTTACTGGACTGCTAGGACACAAGAGACTTCTGGCACCTTTAGATCTACTGAAAAATTCCTTTCTTAAAGTCCTACATCGACCACTTAAACATGTCAACTAAGGCCTTAGCTGCAACACAACCAAAATACTGCACTGGTCCTGCAAGTCATAACTGGAAAGGTGTTTTCTCTTGGGAAAGAATTCAAATAAAAAAGCTTGGAAAATATTGTACAGCAGCTTCCATCAGAACTATCTTGGCATTCCATGTAATCACAGAACTAGTACTCAAAGGGAGTCTACCAGCTATATTAATGATTTTAAATAAGGATTGAAATATTCAAGTATCATGCACCTCTACATCCTAATAATTATTTTCTTCAACGCAGAAAACTAATTTTCCCATTTATAACATATTAAGTAGTAAAAACAGAAAACAACTACACAAATATATTAACACTTTGTATATCAACAGTACAAATCTAACAGCATTCCTGAAAATCAAACAGTTTTCAATGCTACATGCAGGGATATGACCAAGAAATTCAACTTACATCTATAAACAAAATACATTATGATGTAACAACTGAGGATGTAAGATAAAGTGCCCTGAAAATGTAATAAATCAAGCTCTTCGTCAGTGCATAATTTTGCTTCTCAGAAACCACTCATATCTTACCTTTGTTTTGCTGTATTTGCATTAGTCTCCAAGTCACACCAAGCAATCTGTTCACCTGCTTGCTATTCAGCTTGCTACCATCCTGAAGAGTATCTGTCACAAATTTCCTTATCATGTCCAGCCAACCAGAATCCATCTGAAGTGTTGAAGTGCTTGCTAGTGAAACCATTATGTCACACAAGGTTAAGTTCAGTAAAAGATGGTCTACGCTGTTTGAGGATGTCACACAATACTTGTTCCTAACAGGGAGGACAGGGAGAAAAGAAAAGCAAGATTTCAGAAAAAAACATTTGTGCCTTTTAATATATGTTACTTTGGCAGAAATTATACTATGTATTAAAAAAATCATGTTACAGTTTTAAATCTAAGACACATTTTAAAGTCTTCAAATTTGACAACTGAGTGCACGAAATTTTTTGTTCTGCCACTAACGAAGCCCCAAAACACCATGCCAGGTTTCCAAGTGCAGGCTTCTAACCTAACACATTGATAAGCAAGGAAAACAAAAGCAACTATTTATTTTCATGGCATGCAGCTAAGTTTCTAAAAGTCTTAAATTAAAAATCAAAACAACCACAAAAAAAATTTCATAAAGTCATATTTATTTTTCCTGCATTTATACAACAACATATTTATTTTGAAGCGCAAGAATGGGACAAAACTTAGTAGTAAAATGAAGAAGGATCAACAGAAGTAGAGTCAGTCAGGCTATTATCTGTAAGACAAGAAAGATGCTTCCATTTGCCTTGCCTAACTACCAGTTCTGATATTTTCACGAAAGAGTGCTCAGGTCAAAACATGGAAATGCAAAACACCTTTTGGCTTATAAACTTAACGGGTAAGACTTGACTGAAATGAAAGCATTTAAGGAGCTATACTGTATTTCTGATCAATGCGCCCTTCCAGGAAGGGAAAATGCAACAGGAGAAGTATCAAAGGGTATTTCCGGCTCAAGTATACTTGCACCATGGTAGACCCTTAGTACAAGAAAGGGACAGCTCTACCACTACAGCTCAGTCTGCAGTGGCACAGTTTGCAAATACGTGAAACAAAGACAGACAAGTTGACACCCCCTGTACAAACACCAGTGTTCTACAGCGGCTGCAATGGCACAGAATAGCTCCAGAACAGACTTTACAGTCTCACACCCAGGAGCTGAGTAGGGGAGACAACCTGCTACTGGCCTGTACCAGAACAAAATTACTGCCCACATTCTGCCAGCTTATTAGTGAAGAAACATGTGAGTTTGGCTTTTCCTGCTCCAGTACTGGTTTGCCATAAAGGGTAACCACAATGTGTCCCCATCCCCCCTCCCAGCTGTATTTATCCAGCCCTGTAATACAACTAGAACAGAGTAATGGGGGAGGAGAGGGGGCAAAGTTTTACCTATGTTTTGATGTAATTCAGCAGTCAGATAAAGAAAACATGCAGAAATGTGAAACTAGTCAGACTAACACAAATCACCATTTTAGCAATATGCAAATTCCAGGTCAAGCAGTCAATAAAATACTTCAATTTCTCTAGGACAGCATTTTAATTTCTATCACAGGCTATTCAGATGATTTCCTATGCAATACCTTAACAGAAACCAACCAAATCTTTATTTTTACCCTTTGCATGAGTCTTTCTTCTTGTGCTTTGCTGTTTCTTGTAAAGAGTAAGGAAAATGACGCATGAAATGGTGTTTGAAATCAACAAGGTAATTCATTCGGAGCCATAGATCCTGTCAAGGAAAGCAGATGACATTCAGAAAACATGGTAGTAAGTGAAACACACTGATGCAATCATCATTCAAAATCCATTACTGGAATCAATGAAACCCAGGAACTTTATCTTTTATTTGAAGTGTTCATATATATTTGCTTTTAGATGTAAATGCTCACATTAGGACATTTAGATGTCCTGCTCACAGACCTCCGGGTCCATAAAACAAGGGAGTAAAATTGTAAGTCAAAGTTAAGCAACAACATTTAATCCAGACTGGACCAGTGTATTTTTTTGGCACATATTAATGTGGATATATGCAATATTAAACAGAGACAGGAACTGAAGGTGCTTTTATATTGATTGTTTCAGGGTACTTAACATCAAAGGGAATTTCTTGATTTACTTGTAGTGACTGTCCTGAAGTTTCCATTAAGATGTACTCTGACACTGCCTTCATCTTTCCCCATCATTAGTGTACTTGCTGTTTGAAGCCCACTGACAAAATGTTTTCCAGTAGAAAGGCCATCCTCATACAAAAAGGGATTATTTTCAACATCTAAAAATAATTTTACTTTGTGGGTTAGCAGAAACTCACAGTCACCATTACACAAAGTGTCCTGCAGAACTCAGCCCAAAAAAAGTCCTGAATTGCTATCAAATTGGTCAGGCAGAATAATCATTCTGATACTCAAGTATTAAGAACAGAGAATGACCATTAAACTATCTCAAAGAATAACAGGTTCCCAATAAGCATATTCAGAGTGGTTTTCCAAGGTGTCTGTAATAACCACTATGGCCTGTAAGCCTAAGCGCACAAAGCTTCCATTTTCAAACTCAGGCATTTGAATTCATTTGATATAAAAAGGTGACTATACAGGAAAAAATAAAACTGTTTATCTTGTAAAAAACACAACATGCCAGAAAAAAGATTGTATGGGTATCTGATAATCCCCCCCCCAAACATCCTAAAGTCATAATGCAATTGCATGTACTTAAGCCCACTCGTATCTTGACACAGGAGCACTCCTTCCATGTGACCAAAATGCAGACACCCTATGGCTAAGGGCAGCAGCTCTGCAGTACCAGAAGGAAAAAGGCTAGGAGCAGTAGGCCCAGGTATTTACCTCACCCACTGCCTGTTTCCAAGAGGCCCTCTAGAAAAGCTGAAGAGGAAAAAGGGGAACAGCGTGTTTTGTTCATAAATATTGAATCCACCCCTAGGACTGTGTATGTTGGGTAATTCTGATCTAATGGAATGATTCCACAAATGTTTATCACTTAATTCTATGCATAGATTTTGTATAGCAAATGGATCTACAGCTCTATATAAAGATAAAGCAAAGAGCTGTCAAGACATTCCTTCCAACGACTCTCAATAACCAAAACAGAAAGAGCATTTCTTTCTCAGCTTGCAAAATCTTTGGAAAAGCAGCAAAGATTAAAAAAACCCAAAACAAAACAGAAAAAAAAAATCCCACCCCAACTTATTTATCAAAGACAGACAAAATAATGAGAATGTTTTCCAAAATTCTTCTCGAGGTTTTGATTCAATGTTTTCTGATACTACCAACCATGACACACAAATATAGGCTGCACCAAGCAATCACAGGATTGACCTCATACCACTGTTAGCCCCTAACCGAGGGGCTTTCCAAGGATTTAGGGTTTGTTCACCTCCAAGGATTAAAGGTTTGCTCATTTCCCCTCTTGTACCCACAAAACCAAAGAACAAACATTCAAAATTCATATTCTAGATGTTATCTGGGAGACAAAATGCTCCCCTTCTGCAATGCCACTTTCAGTTCTGAAAGCTTTTGTGCTGCAGTCTGTCAAGGATTCCCAGAGACTCTCGCTGAACTGACTGCTCAGTTCAAAAGATTCTTTTCTGGAGTAAGGAGACTTGTCAAAAATCCAAACTCAAACTCCACTCAAAACCTAGGCTTTTTCTCTCTTAATGAAATATTTCCACTGTTTCCAATCACCAAATCACTAGATTCCAATCAAAACAAAATGAACTATCATCACTATGCCACGGATCACTTCTCCCTTACCATTTTGTATGTTTCATCATGTCGCTTTGTGAGTTTCCACAATAAATGTATTATACTAAGCACTTGCTGCATAAGCTGCTGAGAGTCTGATTCCAAGAGGTTTCCAAGAATGGGAGCTGATTGTGCAGGAGATGCTTCAATCCAGCACTCAATCAGTAATGGAATTATTATCTCAATAAAACCTTTTAGGTTTTCAGCCGAGGACAGGCCTTTTTCTGCACTGTCCATTACACCTGTCAGAGACCTAAATAATAAAAGCAAAAAAAAAAAAGAAAAAAAGAAGAAGAAAAAAGAAAAAGATCACACCTTTAAAGAACAGATCAAAGTAATAGCACTTTCTTGCTTTCTGAATAACAGCAAAAATTACTTCTTTTAATATATTAAACATTCGCTTGCTTTCTTGCTAGGTATTTCAGTCACGACAAAAGTGAGTTCAAACCATCTACAACAAACCTGCTCCCAAATCCCTCTGCAAGATTGTGTACTTCTGTAATAACTCCTTAGATTTCAATATTACTTTCCCCACTGTTATATGTAAAGCCTATAAAGTGGAGAAACGTGACTTGCATTATCACATCACCTTCCACCAACAGATCAAATTCACTGTACTCAGCACAACAAAATGAAAAAGCTTTAAGCTCGTTGAAGCAAAATAATGAAACCGACTACAAACTACTGTGAAATGCATGAGGTTTATTACAGTTAATAATCACCTCCAGCAATAATAAACATACTGGGTTTCATATTAGTAGGAAAAAAAAATCATTCTGCAAAAATATAACATGGTTTGTATGTTTAGTTATAATGCTCTGGAGAGAAACTAGCTGGAAAAGTATTAAAAGTATCTGACATGGAGTTACACAAAAGTTATCAAAACAAGACGAGATATAGTTTAAATTAACAACTCCCAGAAAGCAAGAAAAACAAGGACTTCCCCCCAGCACCTCATTTGTGTTTCAAAATGGATTATCAAAACAAATCACCAAATCCTACTCCTGCAGAAGTCAAGGAATTTGTACCCATTTTAAAATGAAGATTCTTCAAAGAAAACAAAAACTCTGAATAACTATTTTTAAACAATACAGAGATGCTAAAAACCAGGAAAAAAAAAAGGCAACAATATTTTCAACTGATGATTTCTGACATCATTTTCCATGATTATTTTGTTTTCTAACTCACAGCAGTGAAGACCCACCATAATTCTAACTTTCTAATATGCATAAAATTGATACATTGAACGTAGTCCTCTAAAGACACACTAGACAAACCCCATCTTCCAGTTACAAATACAATGAATTCTAAAGCATCGTTGGACAACGCAGTCAATACCAAGACCTCACTGATAAGGTAAGGCTGTCCTGTAAATGCTATGCCATGACAGGACTACACACTCAGCTGAGATTCTGAAGTGTCAGAAGTTGGCTGAAACAGTTCTGAAGTAGTAAGGTCTTTAGTTGTTTATCTGAAAATAACACTGGTGTTACAGCAGAGCACTGGATTCCAGCAATGTATTTCTGGAACACAAAACCAAGAATCTCCTCCATTAAGAGTGAACAGCTAATGAAACCTGAGAAGTTGGCAACACATACCTGAAGATTCTTACAAAAGTATAACGCACACACAACTATTTCAGTACTTTTCTGAAGCAAAAGATTGAAAAAGAAGGAAGAATCCATGAGAAAATACTTCACCTACCTGCCAGAATCTGGGGAAGAATACTCAGCACAGCTTTCATGTACCCCTGCAAAAGAAGCCCCCATCTCTAAAGGTAATGCTCCTTCAAATATTCAAAGTTCACGACCACAGGGATAAATAAAATCTGTTTGACATTAACAAAGTACTACTGTAGTCTGTCCATTATGCATTTGATTAGTGCAATATCCTTAGCAATACAGATTCACGGGGACTGGGAGGTTTGATGTCAAGTGAAGTGTTAATCTGTCCCACATCTGTTTTTCATTAATGGCAAGGCAGCTCTCAGAAACACTACAAAGCATATTAATTTCAACTGGCATGAAATACTAATGAGGGGAGCTGCAAGATATTTGTGCACCCCTTAAGCTGTCATTACTCTTTAAAATGCCAATATTTTTATAAAGCAGGAACAAGCAAAGAAAACAAAAAAAAACACCAAAACTACAAAAAAACCTGTAACATATTTACCATTTGATGGTAAGAGGACAACAGGAATTCAGCAAAGGGAAGTCAAGGAAGTATGAAAGAAACAGAAATATGGAAAGAACTTTCTGCTGCTAAAAACAGGAAAAGTCATTGGAAATTAGTAAGTTTTTATGGCTCAGAGTCCAAGCTGGGTTACTGGCCTCCTTTTCTTGTGTGTGCTGACAACTGCAGCAAAAAAACACTCAGTACAATAAGTGAAAGGTATTTTTCATTTCTATCTATTGCATGGGTCACACCATATACACATTTATTCACTGTGCTTTGTCTTCCATCTTGGTGTCTGTCCTGGGTTCAGCAGTAGCAGCCATTTTTCTCCTTCTTAGCGGCTGGTGCAGTGCTGTGCTTTTGACTTTCGGCCTGGGAACAGAGCTGATAAAACCACCAATGTTTTCAGTTACTGCTTAGAATGTTTGTTTTGACCAAGGACTTCCTGAGCCTCATGCTCTGCCAGGGAGGAGGGGAAGTTGGGAGGAAGCAGAGACAGGACACCTGACCCAAACTGACCAAAGAGGCATCCCACACCACAGCACATTATGCCCAGGATGTAAAAACTGAGGGCAGGAACCTGGAAGACTTAGTTCATAGCTCGGTCATCGGGTGGTGAGCAGTTGTATTCTCTTCCCTTGTTGTTTCCCTTGTCCTTATTATTATTGGTGGTAGTAGCAGTAGCTTGTGTTATACCTTAGTTATTGGACTGTTCTTATCTCAACCTGTGGGAGTTGCATTCTTTCGATTCTGCTCCCCATCCCTCCAGGAGCTGAGGAGAAGAAAGAGGGGGGAGTGAGTGAGCAAACTGCATGAATTACAGCTGAAACCATGATAGTGTCTCAAGCCATCTTCAATTCTGTCTCCAGCTTCATTTTGTCCTTTCTCAGCAGAAACAGAAGCTCTACCATTTCTCTTCAGCACCATCACTTCCACTCCAAGAAAGGATCTATCACAGCCTTTGATATCACCACACATAAGTTGTGAAGGTTTCCATTTTATCACATCTGAAATGAGTCTGATGAAAAAAGCAGCACAGTCAGCACATAAGGCAGAAGATATATTCTCATTAACTCCTAATTCACTGTAATCTTTAATTCACACAGAGTAGGAAGACCTAGCACACAACAGAAACTAATCAACTCTTGAGATTTGCATTGCTGAATCATCCAGCATTCCAGGGTCAGAGACTTCACTTTTTACTAAACATTAACACCACAAACTGATTCTGAAAACCCCTTTCCATAATTGCAGGGTTATCAATGAGGTGCCATCCCAACTCAATGAATTGGCCAGATTAAAAGGATACAGGAACTTCAAAAAATTTGCATATTATCAGTAGTGTGTGGAAGCCTACTTTTTGAAGAACAAAGTTGAAATCTACTTTGAGTATAAGTGATCAGGCCAACAATACACATCACAATCATTTACAGTTTGGTCAACTCATTGTCTATAGTTAGGACTTGACTATTTGTCCATTTACTTCTTCAAACAAAACCACACACACCAAGATTTTGGAAGTACTGAACAAACATTGCAGATGCTTTGCACCTCTTACTAGAACTAATTTCTGTCCTTGCAGTAGTGGTCACAGCATAGGGCTGGGAATGCCCCGTAAAAGACCGCAGCTGGGATCAGCAAAGGCGGAACAAAGTACCTCCAGATCATCAGAAAATATTTCAGTGGTAGATACAAAAAAACACCACAGTAACTTCCACTCTGAGAATTTTGCAGACACCCACTAAAAAAAGTTGTACTGGCCCTTTGCACAAAATGAATGAAGAAGAATACAAGTTGAGAACATTTTAGTACCTTCTGCAGATGCCCATTGTCTTTTCACTCTTCTGTTCCGCTTTCATCAGTTTGCTTTGCCAGTCTTGCCTTGGATTCTAGCAATGTTTCCTTCTAATCTTCTGCTTCTTCCTCAAGCTTGCAAATGCCTTGTTTTAAGTGTTTGTAACCACAAGCAGATCACAATGTTTCACCAAAATCTAGCTCCTCAGAAAAGCAGAATCCAGTTCCGGTGACACCAGATGTAAAGTTTAGTTTCCTAGACCTTGGATACAATGCATCTTCAGATATTACAGGGCACGGTATATCACACACTGAGTATCACTCACGGCACAATACAAGAATCCTCTGATATATGATGGTACACAGTGACATGCTTCTGACTGCAGAGATGAAGTCCATAGGACTATTTTGTGCCCAGCACTGAACCTTTCCCTCTGCCTTAGACGGACTTCACAGGTCTTAGTTTCCAACCAGAATTTTACCCGCAGCAGATACTAATGGTCATGACTGAACTCATGCTACATTTACAACCACTTCTATGACAATAAACTGCATCTTTTACTTAGCATAATGCAAATTTCCTATACTTACCACAAATAATATGCTATATACCAAGAGAAAGCCTTGCAGAGGGGGAATGGATTTGTCTCACTCGCTTGTCTCCATGATAGAGATGGAAACTACCTGATAATTCAGGCCAACACCTGTGGTATTGAGAGATTACACCTCTTCTTTTTCATTTCATTAATTTGAAGATATGAGCTGGACACAGCAATGGACTAGGCAGTGGGATTTACACCCTTTTTCTGCCACTGACCTCCCAGATGAGGTGTATAAAGCAATTACACCAAACTTATTCAGTCTCCCCATAGCAGTAAAACAAGGACCATGTTTTCTCTTAAAATCAACTTAATATCTATGGATTAGAAGTGCTGTGTAATGACTAAACAGTTTCTGGTTTTCAAGCAGTCATTCCACGTCTCCTACCAGCAGGTATGCAGCATCTACAGAAATGTATATACATGAGGATGCCAATGTTTGTACCATAAAGTGGGGTGAGAGATTCCCTTCTAGTCTGAGGAGTGGGTGAAAGGAGGAAGATAAATATAGATGGTTATTTGTTTCTCCCTTAATTTCAGCTCACATATATGTAGCATACTACAAAAAAGCACACAAACTTTCCTGTGTCTAAGCACACTACCATTTCTTCCATATTAATCAACATGCTTCAGACATCTTTTATCCACAGTAAAGATATAGACTAGTGAATTGATTAAAAATATATAGAATCAAACTCAAGAGAACTCACATAGCCCGACACATCTTACCATGCCATCCTTTTGAAAATGAACTACATTCAAAGAAAAGACTCTTAAAACTTATGACAGACTCTTGAGGGTAAAAGTACAAAATTCTATAAAACTCATTATCACAGTTTAAGAAACTAGCTTATGTTTAAAGAAATTTGTCTGCTTGCCCCCAGGTCTATCTGACATCCTGCAACAACCTGTAGTCATCAGTTTGCATTCCAAAAGAACCCACTAGAGTTGGTCTTCCAAAATTATTATGGATAGCATAAAATAAAGCTTGTACTTCATAATGGGGAAGTTCATCCTATACACACAGCACAGTT
>JAOEHX010032403.1:20056-43043 GCA_025448015.1 Bolborhynchus lineola | reverse complement strand
GCGCACCCAGCCCGCAGCTGGTCCGGCCGGCGGGGCGGACGCCGCTCGCTGCCCTCCGTCTCAGGCGGGGCCATGGCAGAGGGCGAGCGGGCGGCGGAGCCGCTGACGGAGCTCAGTCACTACGTGGTGGCGCGGCCCATCTACAGCGAGGCAGGCTTCCAGGACGAGAACGAGCGGCGGCCGCCGCTGCCGCCGACGCTCCGCGAGCGGGCGCAGGCCGCCTGCAGGTGAGTCCGTCAGGCGAGGAGAGCGGGGCGAGAGCCAGGGGGTGCCGGGACGCGCGGTGAAGGGGCCAGTCCGCCGATAGACCCCATCCCGCTTCCCCTCAAGACAAGGCGGACGCAGCTTCCTCCGGCAGACAGCGCCTCTGACACCCGATACCTGCCCCATCCCTACCTGGGAAACATCGCCGTGCCTGTCATTGCCTCTTTAAACGTGCATCGCCCCAGCTCGCTGTCAGCTGGGGGCTGTCGGGGGCTTCCCAGTGCAGCCCTGTGAGGTATGTCCATCACTTGTTTCCTCTCAGATGTTCGAGAAAAAGGGCCTTTCGGATTACCAAATCCTTCCTGCCCATTCTGGAGTGGCTGCCCAACTACCGGGTGAAGGAGTGGCTGATCAGCGACATCATCTCGGGGGTCAGCACCGGCCTCGTCGCCACCTTGCAAGGTATAAAGCATGGCACTTCGGCCCCCTGTGAGGGAGCTGGCTGAACACAGGGGTGTTATGCAGGTGGAATTACAAATCTGAGACTTGTTATTTAATACTAGATATTAAGTATTATTTTGCAATAAATAATTGATGGTTTTAATTTGTTCTTGTTTTCTCTTTGCTTGGCTGGAAGAGTTAAACTTCCTTTGATGTGGTCTCAAGATGTACTTTTCTTCCAAGGCTTTTACTCAAAGACTATTCATTTCGATATTTAAAATTTTAATTACTTTGTGATAAATCCCGTGGGTCATGGGGCATTATTTCTCTTGCTTTGTTATCTGAGCCTATAGCTCTCCTGCAGCTGCCCTACAGAAATCTGTTCTTTGGCCCAGCCTTGATATCCACTCTCCTTTAAAATCTGGCCTATAAGGTTGCTCAGGTATCTGCCAAAAACTGCCCTCAAAGAGGTGGTATTGACACTAAAAAATGTATAACTTTGATGAATAGTTACAGCACATGTCCTGCAATAGTAAGTTTTCTTTATTTCCTTATTCTATTTATTAGGAAAGAATTTGGTGGATGAACAAACAGAAAAGTGGGAGAAATAAGCAGAAATAAAATAAGTTAGTTAAAGAAGTCCTAAAGGGCAGAGCCATTTTGTCTGGGGCAGCTGCTAAGGTCCACTGTCAAAGACAAGACGAGCTATAACCCTGATGTGATCCAGCACATTAATTTCTTTCATCCCAGTAGTGTTCTTACACTATTTTTATCCTTTTCAGGACTGGGGGAGGTTAAGCTGGCTTGTCAACCCCACATGTTCCCTCAATGGAAATCAAGTGTCTGCAGAAGGGCGCAAAGCTTCATATTGGGAACAAAGTACATTACTCATTCCCAATTAGCCACAAGTATTCCCTGCTGTCTGTTCCCTTGGAGCATGCTAGGAAGGCACAGACTGGCAAAGTAAAAAAGCTTTACCGACTTCTGCTCCAGGCAGAGGGTGACCTAAGGAATAAGAAAGTGATTTGTTCAGACTTGTAGAGTCTGTGTCAGACATGGAATATCTCTGCTGAAGGTAGTGCCTCAGTTACAGGAGTCCCCTGCATTTTTAAAATGGACTGGACTACATTGGCTTTTCATATGGCTTCTAACAGCTGTTATGCTCTTACTGTAGCCCCCTCATTTGCTTTTTTTTACACTGGGCCTGATTGTCTCACAATTAGATTCCACTTACAAAACTGATTGCTGGAATAAATACACTGTTTGGTCTCCCACCTATGTATTAATAATGATTTAAAAAACAAATTAGTACAAATCTGAATCTAGCTGTATTACATAAAAAAATCTGATATTCCAATGGTGCAATATGGGGAAAATTGGTCAAAGGGTTTGCAAAAAAAAGAGGCTTCTGGCATTTTGAGGTCCCTGAAGTCCCTAACTCCCAGCAACTGCGTGTTGCTTGTAGTCCTCCCAACAGTCAGAGTAGTATGACCAGGACTTAAATTGTTTTGAACTCTGATGATTTTTGCAGCATCTTTGAGGCAGAACACTACTCTGCAGTGGGAGCTAACCAGGATATGATACTGAAAGCAACTTTTTTCATTGTTGGGTTTTACAGCTTGCACAGCTATACAAAGGAAGACAATGATAAGGATCAAAACTGTCAAATTTGCATGTTTACTTTTGGTATTTAAGTTTATAAGCTGATACTGAAAGAAAAAAGGATCAGCCTGATTTTCATAAGGGCTGAACATGCTGAAGCATATTTGTGGTGCAGTAATCCAGAGTCTGTGCTTGAAATTTCTGTCTATAACTAGGACACTTCACCCATCCCTCTTTTCTCTCTAGGGGCAGATCATTCACTCTTGCTACACTGTTCACCCACTTAAACTTCATACCTGAGCCTATGTTTTGAGCTCCCTGTACAGATACAGGAACATCTTCCAGTAATTACTTATTCAACTACCAGTGTGGGATATACAGTCACTTGCAGTCATGTATTGGTACTCACATATGTGCCTGCAACTGATTTACAGACAAAACACATCCTAAATTGTATCTGGACAAAAGGAGTGAACCTTTCTGAAAGTCTGTTCTAGACAAGGTAGTAGTTTGTTGAGAGATTTTAGGTCTGACTTTCTGATGGTCTGTCATTTCAGGTTTGGCATATGCTTTGCTGGTTGCAGTTCCTGTTGGATATGGTCTCTATTCTGCCTTTTTTCCCATCCTGACATACTTTTTCCTGGGAACATCAAGGCACATCTCAGTTGGTAACTGCATGTGTTCAAGTTACAGTGAATTATCTGTTACAAAATGTTAATCCTTACTGTGAACATTCATATTTCATACAAGAAAACTACTTTCTGAACTGAACTGGCTGTGCTGGATATTAATATTGGTGTGTTTGGGGGACTTAGTTCTTCTCTGTCCAGGCAGTCATGCGTAATAGCTAATTTCCATTGTGCCCCTGCATGCTTTTTGCTTGCATTTATGCTGAAGTTTAAATCTTGTCTTTGGCTATACTCTTTGCAAGATATTACAAGATCAAGGCCTCAGTAGGCAGTGTGAACAGACATTTTGTCTATTAGCTAAAGCTCAAGATGGCTAAAACAGCTCTTTTAGTCTTCTCTACAAGCCTTCCTTGCTGCATCCTTTTTTGATCACTGTGGACAATGTCATCTTCTTGCCTGTCACGGAGACCCAGAACCTGTGTGTCCACTCCAGCCTCGCTCTAGATCCTCACATCAAGGCTATGGGTAAACCTTGTTGATTCTTCTGAATACTTTCTTTAAAAGATGGGGTTTGTTTCCTGTCAGTTCTCACATTTAAAATTCATGTTGCAGCTTGATCACTGAAGTTTCTTTTTCTTCATTTTAATAAAATAGAGTCTTTCCTTGTTCATATCCACTAAGAATAGATTGTTTTCATCTCCCAAAGCTTCAGCATGATATCATGGTTTTCATCAACTTTCTTCTCTGCTGCATCAAATATTTCTGTATGCTTTCTCCACTTTCTTAGCCTCTTCCAACCCTATCTACCAGCTTACATTTTCTATCCAGGTCTGAGCAGTCACGTCCACTTAAATTGACATTACTACTTTCTAGATTATCAAATGCTCATCTATGCTTTTTTTCAATACTCTTATTCATGAAGTGTCCCCTAAGGTATCTGTAGAATTAATTTATCTTTCTTTAAGACCTTTCATGACATTTTCCTTTTCTGTATAATTTTAGTAAATAACTAAAACAAATAGGATTACTTTTAGATTGCACGTTGTTGACACAAGGATCACTTACTCTCTCTGTATCTTGCCCTAAGTATAGTTTCAGTCATCTTTAGCCAATGTAATACCACACTACTACCAAAAGATGTGGTCCTACCCTTTGCTGCTTGTTCCTGCCACCACCGTGGTGTTTGGATTCCTGACCATGTAGCTGTGTGGCAATCTGGACCATCTGAAAACTAACCATGTTAAAAAAACCCCACAAAGACAAAAAAAGAAAGAAAAATTAAGTAACTTGCTTGTAGCTGGATCACTGGTCTGTTTTGTCTGTTTGCGGTGCTGATGCAAGGGAGATGGTTGGAACATGCTGCCCCTTTTGGCCTTGGTACAGACCTAAGTTGGCTTAAGCAAAGCATGAAACTGCACCTGTATGAATAATGTAAGTTATTCAAGGAAGGAATTGTATCCTCCTGTCATGTTTGCAGTGCCTGTGGCTCCTGGCTCCCTAATACTACTAATGTACCCCAATTAAAATATTGTATGGATTTTCTGATTTAGAGTTTACTTGTCTAGTCTGATAAATGCTTCTTTTTATCGTATATTAAACTTCAGTGTGTTCTGTTTGTCATTACAGGTCCATTCCCTGTAGTCAGTTTGATGGTGGGATCTGTTGTATTGAGCATGGCCCCTGATGATAATTTTCTCATAGACAGCAGTAATGCTACAGGGACTAATGTTACTGGGACCCTGATAGACACTGAATCCCGAGATGCGCAGAGAGTGCTGATTGCTAGTACACTCACATTTCTGGTTGGAATTTTACAGGTAAAATAGTTGGCTGAGGACACAAGGTTGACACTGCTTTAATTTTAATGGGAAAACACAGCATACAAATATGTACTAGGGCAGTAAGACATTTTCCTATAGGAAAATACTCAAATGAAGAAAAGTAATCTCAAACTCTGAAGAGCTTTTGGGGGATTATTCTTCTTATCCTGGGCAGAGTCTGTGGCAGCAGATTGCAGACCAAGAGACCTGTATGAAACTAAGTACTAATGGTGCGTATCCTGGAGCAGCTGCTCACATCACATGTTTCTTCAGGTCTCCTTTATTTCCTCGGAAGCACAGTATTAAGCTACTTTAGGTGGCAATGGGGGAATATGGTCCTTAGACTCTCTATCAACAAAAACAAAAGAACAAAGCATAAGAAATCACCAAATAAAAGTGTCCCTTATATTGTTTAGCAAGCTGTTATTCTTCATGATTTTTCCAGGTAATATTTGGAGTCCTTCAGATTGGTTTCATTGTGAGGTACCTTGCAGATCCACTCGTTGGGGGATTCACAACTGCAGCTGCTTTTCAAGTGTTTGTGTCACAATTGAAAATAGTCCTAAATGTTTCAACAAAAAACTATAATGGTGTCCTTTCCATAATATATGTAAGTATGTCCTACTAATCTGTTTTGGTTTTAGACCAGAATTTTTACATGATTATCTTCTGCATTCATTTCATACACGAATGGTCCATGTATATGGCGGTAAGTATAGGGTATTCCCTTAGTTCTCACTGTCATGAAGATCTGCTACTGTTCATTTATAGCTGTGCACTTCTAAGTAGCTGCTTTTGGTATTTCCCAGACAGAAAGTCTATTGTCATCTTGAAGTTTTTTTTCAGACAGAGCAGGTTTTCACATAAAGTTTAAATGTAATTATCCAACAAAACAGTTCTTCTTCCCTAGGTTGTCACTTCTGGAGACTACTTTCTGTCCCACCCCTTCTTTCTGTCTTATTGTGGAGGATACCCCATCATTTCTTAACACTGTCAGGTCATCTCCCAAAGCTGATTGGTCCCAAGCCTCTTTACTCTTAAACCAGCAGGTCATTCTGGTAAAGGGCATTGTTTTCCATTCCATACTGTAGCCATACTCATGAATACCTAAAGAAGGATGCGGATTCCCACCCTGCAGCCAGGTACCTACTGGTTAGTTAAGGTGAGACTAAATGCTGTCACAACTCCATTTGTTGATCTTAGAGAAAATGATCAAATGGAGAAATCTCTTGGCTGGATTACAGAACTACTGAATTCCTGGAGGTCTTGTATTACGGAATAGTTTCCTTCCCCGGAAAAATTACTGAGAGTTCGTCACTGACTTCAGCATGGAACTATCCAGGGTCATGGTATTTTAGATCTTCCATATCACTTCATATCAGAATTACAGATTTCTGAAAGAGGTTGTTCTGCGTGAAAAAATGTATTTACAGATTTTATGTGCCTGTTCAGGCAGCCACACCAGCAAAAAATACATTAGACATCTAGATTAGCAATGATAGAATGAATAGAACTGCAAACAGCAAAGTTTAGGGAAAAAAATGGTGGATAATTTGGGCGGGAGGAAGTATTATGTTATCGGCCTTTTCAGAATTAATGAAAACTTTTTCCTTCAAAACAAGGAAAATCAGATGAGACAAAGTACTAACAGACTTTACAGCGGACCTGTCAGGGTGATGGACTTGTTACTCCAGCAGGTTTTTCTATCTATATTTTTTATATTTATTGAAGGGCGATACGTTTAGTAGAAAGTATTTTTGAAAAGGAATGACATGGTTCTTCCAGCTCCCTCAAGCCTGAGTGGAATGCTGACTTTTTAGGTTAAAGCTCACAGCTTCTGAGTTCTCACAGGTAAGCCATCAGTGTGTTTGCAGAAGTGTGTAGAGCAAAGAAATTGTGATTTCTGGTGTGCTCAACCAGTGACTTGCTGCACCAGCCTCAGCCAGTTTTGGACTTGCTTCAGAAGTGGAGTTTAACAAACTGCAACACTAAGCATCCAACACTAGCAGAATCCACAACCCCAAGTGAGGAAATTACTCTTCCCCTGTGAACAGAGGCAGCACAAATGATAGTCAGTGAGAATGGGAGTCATAGTAAGCAGTACAATGGGCAAGAAGTGGCTTCAGTCACACGATGAAAGGCATCTGTATCAGTGTTTCAGGAAGGTTTCTTCTTTAGCTTAGAAAACACTGATTGAACACTTACTTAGATGTTTTATTTCAACACCAAAGAATGGCAGTAGTGGTACTGCTGCTGCAATCCTCCCCTTGCTTTTAAACTGACAGTTCAGTATTTGGGGAGCTAACCAGGATGCAAGAAATCTATTTCTAACCTATTTTCTACCAGATCATTTTGTTAAAGCTGTTTCACTGTGCACGGAATGATTAAATTTTCTTGGAGAGAGGGCAAGTGAGAATTACACTGATGCTTAGGAGGATGACAGAGGAGTATTTGTAGTTCTTCTGTAATGAGCACTTCATGTTTTCTCTGTACATTTACTTGCAATAAACAATAGGACCAAGCAAGGGCACAGCAAGGATACAGAAGGGAGCTGCCTATAGCAGCCCAGTTGTGAGAGTCCTCCAGCATGGAACTGAACTCTGCTTAGAGGGTTAATATACCCTAAGTTGAGGATTAGTGACTGCTTTTCTCAAGCGTAGGATTCTCCACAGCCTGGCAGAACCCACATATTCACACTCATTCTCTGTATGTCAGCAGTGGAAATAGGAAACATGTAAGCCACAGACCATAGTACTAGGTACGTAGTGAACTAGAGTTTTGGCCATGTGTCTGCTAGCTGTCTTTTGAGTGGAGAAATTAAGATCTCCCTTGCTCCCTTGGACAAACTGAAGAAGCTATAGGTCTTCCCTTCCTTGCTCCAAGAAGGTGTAGAGGTAATAAAACACAGGTAGTGACTTTACTTAGTATTGGTTTCCTAAAAATCAGTGAGCAGAAGCCCCCTGTGTGGATGTTCCTTGTACATAAGATTTTCAGTTAAATTCACCATTAAATCCATTCACTGATTCTGTGGCACCTTGACAGTATGTCAAGAGAGGATATCTCAGCCTATCCTTCAGGAGAGGGTTACTGTCCTGAATGAGCGAGTAACTCAGCCTCCTCCAAGCCCCCATGCATCTTGGATCTTTTAATGAGCATTTTCACATCCTTAAAGGGGACATGGGCAACTTTTATGTTGTCATTTTTATTTTTCAGACTCTTATTGAAACATTTGAAAAAATTGGGACCACCAATATTGCAGATCTTATTGCTGGACTCCTCACCATTGTTATCTGCGTGGTAGTTAAAGAAATAAATGATCGGTTCAAACACAAGATACCTGTACCTATACCAATAGAAGTTATTGTGGTAAGCAAAACAGCATAACAAAACCTGATAACAGATAAAATAGATGGGGCTGGCTACAGGAAGACGAAATCCTTTTTAAGTTTTGAAACTCTTTTTATTTTATTACAGACAATAGTAGCCACTGGCATTTCATATGCTGCTGACTTCGAGAGAAAATACAATGCAGGCATTGTTAAGAGCATTCCAAGAGGGTGAGTGCCTTTGTTTCCTGGGAAATAAGTAATATTTTAAGTGGCTAAAAATGACAGTGGTAAGAGAAAAGACATAAAAGAGAAATTAAGAGCTGTAACCTGAGTTTAGAACTCAGAGCTGGAGATTTCCTGAGTTTCACTTCTGGCTCTGTGGAGTGTGCCACCCAAATATGTTGCCTAGCTTTCCTTCATTTGTAAAATGGGCTTAGGAATGTCTACCAGATTCATGAAGTTCATCTGAGAATTAATTACTTCATAAAGGTGAATGTATGACTATGGGAAAATGTAAAAAAAAAAAAAAAAAAAAATGGAAAAAAGTAGGATTTTTACTAATGGAATTCTGCATAGATATAGTTTCTGTAGACGCAAGTTATCCCTCCCACTGTGGTTCACATTCATGCCACTAATATTATCCCAATCAACCTTGTTACTTCCATAGTTGTAAGAGGAAGGATGCTGAGGATTGCACTGGTAGAGACTTTCACTTGAAAGATTCAGAGCACTTCACAGTAGTAACCTTCACATTCCATTTGGTATTCAGGGCTTGATTAATGAAAATTTGAGGAAACACAGTAGGGGATAAAATGTTTTTGAGATCTTCTGAAGAAGTATGTTAACAATAGTATGAAGTGTCATTAACATATTTATGTAATTCATCATGCTATTCAATACATCCTTTATTCAATGCTTCAAAAAATGTACTTTTTCACTTTGCTATCATAAGGCCAAATCTCAGTCATGCTGAGAACAATGAGAGCGTTGTTGCTGATTAATAGCATCAGGATTTGGGAGAGCTAGATAAGCGTGTTCTGTATGTCAATGGGCTGTTTCCACCTTTTTATTAACTTGAAACATTACACTTCATATTATAAGCAACCTGTATGCCTCTGCCTCAAACTCCTTGACAGTTCTAGTAAGAACAGAATTTGGTCAAAGATGATAACATTAATATATTTTCTAAATGCTAGATTTTTGCCTCCTGAACCTCCAGATGTCAGCCTGTTTTCTCAGATGATAGCAGCCTCCTTTTCCATTGCTATTGTTGCTTATGCTATTGCCGTATCTGTGGGGAAAGTATATGCAACCAAGTATGACTATGCTATTGATGGAAACCAGGTATGTATAACCAAAAGAGTTTATAGGCATAGTGAATGTAAGTTCTGTTTCATGTAGCCAAATGAAAGAAACATCATCCACACACATTTTCCAGACTAAAGATGAAGTCTGACAGGAGAAATTCTTTCAACTACTGGGAAAAAAATAGCTGAAATGGCCATATATTACCTGACAAATTTACCACATAGAGCTGAGCCAGATATGCTCTATCTTAAGTGTGGGCTTTTAATGAAATTAATTCCTTTTGCATTGCCTTAGTGGCTCAAGTAGCTCTGAAAAGGTAACTAAAGCTAAGCACTGCATAGGGGATTTTCTGGTGATGTCAAGTTGACATGGCCAGCTTTAGCAACCTGCTTTCCATTTCCACTTATAAGGCATATTTTGAGGTGTGCTCCTGGGGATGAGAGGCAATGTTAAGAAGTTCCTCTGGACACCTTTATTTAGGCTTAGGCTCTGTGAAGGTTTTGTATCAGTTGAACATTTCAGTTAGGGCATGATTTTATCCCAACATAATAAATTGTTGTGCTTCTCAGCATGACACCAGTTACATCAACATAAATGTACTTTACCTGTATAGCTAAGTCCTGCAGCTTCACAGACGTAAATACTTACTGGCATATCAACACCCTTCAATAAATGTCTGCACCAAATGGCTGAATTGCTTTAATCATTGGTTTCTAAAGGCTAGAACATCACGAGCTGTGCATTCACAAGCTCCTAGAGGATTCCTGCAGCTGTTCAGTGTCTTCACCAGGGGTTATGTGACTTGCCCATGGTTGTGGGAGTGAAAATGTCAGAAAGCTTCCTTGTCCTGCGTTTATGATAATTTTTAATTTCATCATTTGAACAGATGAGAAAATGCGCTCACTACAATAAATAGATCAGCTGAGTACTTTGTTTAATGTGTCCTTTATTTTAGTACTAATGGATTACATGAAGATTGATTTTGGAAACACTTTTGCAGTATGTAACAAAATATACTTCTGAACATGATGGTCACTTTACAATACACAAAGTTCATATCTGGTAACACTTTGATTTAAAGTTGCCTAAAATCCATTGACTTTCAGTTTAATAAATCTGAATGAGTAACACATGTTGCTGGAACTGCTGTTTATGCTGTTCTTTTGAGGAGTATGCTGTTCTGCCAGCACTGATGTGCTTTGAAGATATTAATCAAATATTGCAGTAGTAGAATTACTGTCTATAAAAGCAAGGTGACTTCCTTTCAATACTATACTATTAATTTTGCACATAACAAAGGTTAAATGCAGACACGAATGATGGACAAATAGTTTACTTGAATAGGAGAAGTTAAAATAAAATCATAGCAGCAGGTAGTGAAATAATTTTGAAGGACAGGTCAATACTATTGTCTGCCAGTGTTTATTTTGTCTTCATATATGCATAGACCATTAAGATCTAAGAACACTAAGAACAATACTTACAGCATTTTCTTGCAGAGCACAGCTGTTTACACAGGAATAGGTCCTTCTGTTAAAGAATATAACTTCAAAATCCTGCTCTAGTAGTTGGAGCTTAATGAAAAGCTTACAGGAAATTTCATTTTGGAGAAAAGAAGGGAGAAAGCAAAAACCAAATCTTAAATTGTATGTTTAAAAATTTGCAGTGAGTGAAAAGCTCTTGTGACTCTGTTGGCTTGGTGAAAACAATGTTTCTGTCAATTATATGGGGTTGCAGGCAGCCCTCAAATGCCTCATTTCCCAGCAGAGGAATGGCCCAGATCCCAGGACATAAAGGCCCCGGGGTCCTCGTCACTTGTGCACAACAACCAGCATCAGTAGATGCCAGCATCTGTGACCCTGGGGCAAATCTATGAGAACGCTGCCTGAGACTCAGCGTGAGTTCATTGGGATGTTCAGAGTGAAAAACTTCTGGCTCAATAACCTAGATGTTTTCAGTGAAACTGCTCTATTGCAAAGTTCCTGATTAGTTCTACTAATAATACAATGATTTGCATTAATGAAAGGCTTGTCTAAACTCAGACTTTTGCACTGATTAAAATTATTTGTTTAGCTGATGATGCTTGGGAGTTAAATTTATACAAGTCCCATTTCTTGATGCAGTTATACCAGTGTAATTGTTAGAAATGTTAGGTTGGATGACATTGATGGAAGTAAACTTTAAATGTCTTTACACTGAGATGAGTATGTGCATGCCAGGGAGAGTCTATCAATCAGCTTCATTGTATTGGTTCCCAAATACAGGTGGTTACATTGGCACAAGAGGAATTTGTGTAAACATTTAACAGCTATTACTAATCCATACTCTTCCCAACATTATAGTGCTATCTACTTTATAAACTGAAAAATACTGTCGTTCTCCATTGCAGAGTTGTCTTCAGGCATCTGTATTTACAGCATCATCCAATTATCTTTCAGGAATTTCTTGCCTTCGGGATCAGCAACATTTTTTCAGGTGCCTTTTCTTGTTTTGTTGCAACTACTGCTCTTTCACGGACTGCAGTCCAGGAAAGTACAGGTGGAAAGACTCAGGTAATGACCTCTTCTTACTGGTACTGAGCACAGGTAAATTTAATCTTGTATGAAGCACAGCTTTCACATTGGGTAGAAAGTAGTCTTAAACTGATTGATTGCTGGCCCTTGGAAAGCCACAGGTATCTTAGCTAGCTGCTTGTGTTTTGGCAGTGAATAATTTTTGTAACCCTGCCAGAAGAGGGCAATCAAGTTTTATGTGGCATGAATTACATTAGGGGTCAGAAATGCTTCAAGCTTAATTCCCTAGAATTTCATTCCCAATTAAGGGACTGAATTTGTCACAGTAGGAATTCAGGATGAGGGAGGAAGTCCTCTCACAGCTGCTTATGAGACATTTAAGCTCCCATGTGCTGGCCTGAGCAGCCCTGCTATTTGCCATTCATCATCTGTCCACGTGCTATCTTTCTCATGTTGAGTAAGCTACGCTGGTTTACAGTACTACAGCTTTGCATTCTTTAACAGAGGAGAGCAACATGTTATCCAGCAGGCCCTTTTCTGGCAGACACACAGACTGCTCCTTTCATTTGTCTCTGCAGTGCAACCCTTCCAAGAGCTACTACCTTGCATGCAGTTGTTTATTCTACCTGCTTAATTGAATTTTCTCTGTGTTAGCTGAAGTGTGTAATGATGGCCCACGTGTGCCTAAGCACAATGGCAATTTGGCAGGTCTCCTTGTTCCTAAAGAGGTGTAAAGTGAAACTAGTTGTGCATTTTCCTCTGTAATCCTAGAAACATAAGATAGAGTCTTAATAAATTCATTTCCTATAAACACTCTGTTCCTTGCAGGTTGCTGGTATAATCTCAGCTGGGATTGTTTTGATTGCCATTGTTGCCCTGGGGAAATTGCTAGAGCCCTTACAAAAGGTACCGTAATTGTCCTCTGCAGCACAGCCAATAGCACTGATCAGGCACCCAAATGCTCAACTTTGATGGGCAGGATTAATAGCCCTGTTTAAACTATGGTGACTGATACCAGACAAGGCTCTGGTTTACAGTGTTGAGCACTATCTTAATATGCATCTCTGCTTCTGAATGACACTTTTTCATCATTTTTTCCTCACAGTCAGTGTTGGCAGCTGTAGTCATAGCTAACTTGAAAGGAATGTTCATGCAGGTGTTTGACGTTCCTCGTCTGTGGAGACAGAATAAAGTGGATGCTGTAAGTAACCTATTTCTTCTTCCTTTTTTCCTGAATGTTGTCTGGTTTTCCTTTTGCCTTTTAATACCACCCAAAACTCTCTTTACTACCACATCCACAGAATTTGTTTAGAGTTAACATCAAGTAAAAATTCCCCAGTTTAGAGAGTTTTACATAATATTCTGCTTATCTTTTTTATTCCTTAGACCTCACAGTAAGGGTTCTAATCAGGGTATTTCTGTGCAGTGATGATTATTTCATAGCAATTACCATAGTTTACAGCACTCTTGTGTTGATATGGCTTGGAAATCACAATAAAGATGGCCTGTTGACACCTTTACCGTTTTTATCTTTTGCCCAGTTTAAATGGGTCAGAAAAGTTGACCTTTTCTTAATTCATGTACATATATTTCTGTTCTTACCACATTAGCATCCCATTTGCCTGGATAATCTCAGGTAGTCCTCAGAAAATATGCTTTCTTGTTGTAGCAAGACTAATCCAAGCTGGAATGTGGATTCATTTGGCATGATACGGGATATATAAACAGGCTTTTCTTACAAACCATTATACTTGCTCACATCCTACTGTGTTTTCTATGGAATAGACTTTGAGTGTGGCTGTAAGGGCAGGAAAAGATTGCATGGAAAGCAACTCCTCCATGCAGTCCTTACTATGCTTGGTTTTACAGTCATTGGGCAGTACCTGTCTTAGGTAGATCTGAACAGTTTTAGCCAATCATTTAGTAGATTCCTTCATAGGTGAAAGATCCTATTGACTGCAGTGAGAAGTGCAGGCACTCAGCTTTCTGAAAGATTGGGTCCACTGGGTATTCTGCCTGGGCAGTGACGTAGGAAGGAACTGAGGAGCCCACTTCAGATGTTCTGCCTGAATATTCAGTGGAGACCTTAGAGAGTGCCATCAACCTGTTAACATGAAATACCCCTTTCTGCAACAGTTCTGATTCTCAGATACCACTGAGGAGCTCCCTTCTCTCTCTATGTGTCTGCAGATGGGGCATCTTACAGTATCTTACATCTTGGGAAAGTAAATTTTTTACCATTTCTAATGAAGGATTAACAAAGACTGCCACCATTAAAAAGAAGAAAATACAATGGTCACCTGCATCTCCTTTCATTTCACTGAAGTAACTGGGTCCTTGAGAATGCTAAGAATTCTTTTGTATGGAAGTCAGCTTTTTGCCAGTGTGCTATGATTGTTTCCATAGTTACATTTTTCTGCTACTCATATTGTCTGATCTAGTGATCCTTCAGTGTGGCAAGGAGTTATGTATCATAATTAAGAGACTTTACATTTGTTATTTCCTCTCCAGGCGATCTGGGTTTTTACATGTGTAGCATCCATCATCCTGGGACTTGATTTGGGATTACTTGCTGGCCTTTTGTTTGGATTGCTGACAGTCGTGCTGAGAGTTCAGTTGTAAGTAACATAAGATCAGAAATAATTGTTGTTATACCGCGAAAAAAGAAGACAATATGCTGAAAAGCAAGATGATTTGTGGCAGAAAATCTGCTTGGGCTTACAGAAATTGTGAAATGGATAAAATCTGTTCTTTAGCATACAACACTGCCTGTGTGTCATCACTTAATTACACTGATAAAAGAGAAGCTACATTATTTTATCATTATTTATTCTATATCATGGTGGGTACTTTGGTGGTACTTAGCCGTATGTTATTTATGCACCCACATAATTGAGTTCTAGAAAGGGATAGGGATATTCGAGATCAAATACAAAAAGATGTATGAAGGGCTTCTGTAATTAATTCATCATGATAGTAACTCTTAGTGTGTAATACTAGAACTGTATGTTGCATATACCAATAACTTTTTCACTTACTGCTTACACTATACTGAGTGTATTTCTGTGAAAGGAGGAGAAAGCATGAGAATATGAGAAAAAATTGTTCTTGTGGCTGATGTGTTGCTGCTCAAAGAACATACAATAGTGGAAAGGTGAGAAAAGATGGCTTTGCAGAATCTTATTTGGCCATCACGTTACTTTTCATTGATCTTTTCTCTGAAAATACAGTATAACTCCTTCAGTCCAGAGAGTATGGTTACTAGCAATACCATAATAAAGCCTTGCAAGAGTTGCCACATGATAGTGGATTATAAAAAATGGAATTTGAAGAGCCTCAAAACCCAAAAAATTCCTAAATTCAACACAGATATGTGAAATTAACATTAAAAGGAAGGCGAGGCTTTACAAACCTCAAAAGAATTTGCTTCAGCTGTTAAAAATAATGTATGATGACTGCAAAATATTTTGATTTGTTATCAATGGAAGTAAAAATAAAAAGGGCTGGACAAAAAGTTGTAAGCAATGTGAAAAGCATGTAAATGCATTGTTGCAGTTGATTTGAAACAAAAAGAAAGGATCTGTTTTTTCAGGGAAAAAAAATAAAGTTTTTTCAATTCAAACCAAACTAATCTGCTTTTAAAAGGTTTTTCTGGTTTGGAAAACAAACGGAGCAAGTTCTTCATTCAGCTCTACATAAAAATGGTGCAGCAAGTAGGCTGAGACCATGCTACCTTGTCTTTGAAAAGGACCATTCACTACAAATCAGAAAAAGACACAGTGGCACAAAACAGATACAACACTTTTGCAATGAGACTTAGTTTGACAGAAGGCAGCGGTCTACAAGAGTCTATGATAGTTTGTATGCAGCAATCCATTCAATTCTGTGAATGCCTAAGCATGACATTTACCTTCACTGTCTTTTCTTTTTGTTTCTGTTAGTCCTTCATGGGGTGGCTTTGGAAACATTCCTGGCACTGACATCTACAAGAAGGTCAAGGACTACAAAAACGTAAGTCATTGCTGAGTTGTTTCCATTCAGTCTACAAGCCATTGAAGACAGAGTTGTGCGTATTGTGGACAACTTGAACTTGGAAGTGGAGTGCTCAAAGAGAATGAGTTTCAGGACTGAATTCTGGATCCAGATGTTTGGTCCATATTGCATGCTGGAGCTGTAAGCTTCTAAAAGCTACATCACCCCAATTATCAGTAAAGATATGCCATTATTTTGTGAATTAGATATGTAGTTGAATTTTTGAAACAGTTAAACTTCTGCTTCTTAGCCAAAATATGGTTGTTGCTGCTTAACCTTATATTCTTTGGCATCAGGTTATAGAACCAGAAGGTGTGAAGATTCTCAGGTTCTCAAGTCCAATTTTTTATGCTAACATTGATGGACTGAAAAGCAGCCTCAAATCCACAGTAAGTGATAATGTGATGGATTTGGATGCTTCTTAACTGTCTTTGGGATTTCCTCAGAATTTTATCTAGGTAAAGTTAAATAATTCTGATCCTTTTTCTGTAGGTGGGATTTGATGCAGTCAAGGTATATAATAAGAGACTCAAAGCACTGAGGAAGATACAAAAGCTAATCAAGAAGGGGAAATTAAAGGCTACTAAGGTAAACTGTTTTTTTTAGTTCCTATTATTTCTCAAAGGATTACTGTTACAGCTTATTAACTTGAGCCTTAATTATGAGTTCCTCTATACTCATCTCTAAAATAAAGATGGAAAAGTGTGACTTACTACTATGGTAGGAAGTCTGGGACTGCAAAAGACTTAGCAGAGCAGGACACCTATTGCCAAAGACCCCACGGACCCAGGCAGCTCTGACAGCCACAGTGTTCACAGGAGTGGAAGTAAGATCTTACCTCTTACCTGATCTTACCTTTACCCCTCACCACCTCCGATCATCTTTGTGTAGTAAAAAAGCTGTCTTTTTCATGGGCACATGCTCCTGTTATCCAGCTTTTGATGCACAGGTAAGCTGTATCAGTTGGCTGGTAGACATAGCCTTCCATATCCTCCTTAAAAGCAGCAGCCACTGTGGTATCACAAGTTTCACTCTCCAGCAGCAGTTCCTATCTGAATTCCCCACCTGGGACTTGAAACTGCTTGATTTTATAGAGTCCTCTGTGCACTGTTGCACTTCCCTGTTCTTTAATAACCCCATCATCACCTGGTCTGCTGGGTGCCTGGGACCTTCAAGGCTGGAAAGAGAGTCCTTTCAGCATTGGTGGCCAGCAATCTTGAGGCTGGTAGGAGGGAAAAGAAGAAATCTGTTTGGTTTGTTTACTTGGTTCACAGGACCTTTATGGTCTGAAAATGAGTGGAAGGATGAACACGTGACCTGCTTAGTCACAGGGAATGGCTGCTTGCCTTATAAAGTGGTGATAGTTATGCTAACCACATTACCAGGTGTCGGAAGCAGGGGGTACTGGTCATAAATATCCACCTTGTTCATTCCTGAAATAGAAGGTATCACAGGGAAGTATTTCTAGTAACTCCAAAACTTTTTCCATCTTTGAATACTATATTCCATATATTTTCTGTGTGTTAGAATGGCATCATCAGTGAGCCTGGTGTTAACAATGAAGCTTTTGAGACTGATGAGGAACCTGAAGACAACCATGATCTTCAAGTTCCCACCAAAGAAGTAGAGATCCAGGTGGACTGGAATTCAGAACTCCCAGTCAAAGTAAACATCCCCAAGGTGCCCATCCACAGTCTCATTCTTGATTTTGGAGCAGTAACCTTCTTGGATATTGTGGCTGTTAAATCAATAAAAACGGTAAGGGCAGCTTTTTTTCTGGGGTTCCATGAAAATTAAACTAGTCATTAGTACGTAAATCAAGAGCTGAAGTTAATTTCTGGGGTTTTAGAAGTCTGTTGAAAAATACCTTCAAAACTCATACAGCAAGATACAGAATATTGCTGTGTGCCTATTTTACATGGGGAAAAAATTAAAATGCTTTAAAAGAACAATATGAAGGCTGCATAGTTGAGTAATCTAAAATTAGAGCTGCAAAATGTGGTCCCCTTGTGTGCATGTTATGAAATATTTTAGTGATGTATTTTCTTTCCACATGCCTCCTGCTTTAAGCTGGGCACAGGATGATGCTCACTCAACACAGAGGTAGTAAATATTTCATCCTACCATCACTTTTTGGTCTTTAGCCACAAGATTTATTTATTCATTCAATATTATTTAAATTATGAAGGAAGAATGATTCATTTCTTTATAGGGTTTTCTGTGGCTAATATCAGAGCGCATCATCAACATTCATCAATTCATCTTCGAACATCACCCTATGTAGGGAGATAATGTTCCTAGTTTAGGGAAGGATAAATAAGGTAAATAAGATTAAGGCCAAGTATTTTCAGTATTTTTTGGTGTCCTGTTGCAAGTATGTAGAACCAGATTGTTCAGTCTTTAGTCTTTTGTGATACTTTGTATGTTCAGATTGGATGTTTTCACTAACTTGATTTTGCAATTGGGACTGCTTAACCTGTCTACAGACCAGACCTTAGATTACCAAGACTCTAGTTTATCAATGAACAAAAAGGGATGGCATATGCAATCACCTCTGAAAACACTGTTCTAAGAGACTGCCCTGCCGCCAAAGAGCCAGGGGCAGAATCCAGTGTCCCAACTTTTAACTACCTGAAATATACGAATGCTATGTGCCTTGCTTCAGCCTTCTGCCTAGTTTAGATTCAGTTCCAGCTTTTGAGACAAATGAGATATGGGGTCCACATACATGACTCTTTCCATATGCATCTTTTTCATCTAAGAACAGGTCCATCGGCACATTGCACAAGGGAAAAATCTGCGCAGACAAATTTGCATGTGCCAATGAAATTGTATCATATCACACATAAATATGGGGAAATAAAGCTTGCTCAGGCCCACATGGTTCTTATATTATTCATATTATGAAAACGGAATGAGAACCTTAATAGGCAGTAATATATGTATGTGTAAAATGGATAGTTACACTTACATAGTTAAAAATAGGAAACTTCAGCAACTACTGATCTTTAAGCAAAGTATAGCAGTTCCTTATTTATCATAAATAGACAAAACACATAATTTGGAATGAAGACACTTGGAAACAATGAAGGATGTATTTGTGTGCCTGTACAGTACTTATATAGACATATATACATGTATGTATTTTCTCCTTACAGACTTTGTCCCTATTGCAAACTTCTTCCTTTTTTTTTTTTTTTTGTTTGTTTTTTTTTTTTTATATAATTCGGGAGTTTGAGAATTGATGTGAGGGTGTACTTTGCTTCATATCAAGGTAAACATCCAAGTACTTCTGCTACTGTTTGTGCAGAGAATAAAACAGTGATGAGAAGGGATGAGACAGGATCTCTACATGTGTCTGTGGGACCATTTGTTCTAATAAAAATGTGGATTATGACACTCATAAACATGATGGGCTGTGGTGGCACACAAAGAATGGTGGGGTTTAAAGGAAATATGGAAAGTAAAAGTCAAGACAAAGCTATGATTGATTTGTTTGGCTGTACTTTTGATTTCTGACAGCTGCAACCATGTGTTCTGACATTTATTTCTTAAATTTCTTCAGATTGTATTAATCTGTTATGACTTTTATTCAGACAACCTTATATCTCAACTGGAACAGAGTGCCTTCTTCGATGACACTGTCAGGAAAGACATATTCTTCTTGACTGTCCATGATGCTGTGCTCTATATAAGGAATCAAATGACATACAGTGAAAACCAGGATCCTATATTTGAAAAGGTATCCAGTAGTACATTTTCCTTCCTTCTGTCATTCAATTCTTGCAATTTCCATTATAGCATGGCATGACTGAAAATTAGCCATAAAGCTGTAGTAAAAAAACAAGTGGGAGTCTAGTAAATTGGACAGCTTCTGTAGTACGTGAACATTTTGCCAGATCAAAGGAAGGGTTTATCAACTCCAGAACCTTGTTAGTGAAAAGGACACAAGAAAGAGGACATATGGAAAACACTTCATCCCAGGACACATTTTCTAGTTTCTGAAAACCGGCAGCTTAAGAACTGCCTTAGCTGGAGGCTTAAGCCATTATATTTAATAGACACAGATGGAGTTTTCATCAATGTGTCTGTCATACCTTTTCTGAAATCCCTTTACACATTTTAGCTTGACACTATCCTGTACAGATGGGTACTGTAATTTTAAATGTGTTATATGACAAGTATTTCCTGTTTGTTTTAAGCCTGTTGGATTTCTGGATTGTTAGCTACAATGAATAATCATTCCTTGCTCTCTTTCCCAACACTATTAATAATTTCATATACCTCTGATCTAAGCTGAAGAGTCCCATTCTGCTTGGTGTGAGTGTGTATGGAAGCTGTTCCACACTAGTGTTCATGCCTACTGCCTTTCTCTGTGCATTTCCTAATTGCATCCTGTGTTTTAAGATACTTTGCAGTAATAAATCAGTTTCAGTGATACAGGCAACACATAACTCATCATGTTTCTTAATTTCTTTCTGTCCAGATTTCGCTCATGCAGGAGTCTAAGCAGCCCATAGAATTCACAGAAACAAGCCAGCCTGATGATGAACTTGATGTTCAGGAAGAGGTATGCACTTTAGAACTGCATGTGTCTATTACTTATATAGTACTGCTGGCTTCATCCCTTTATTTGTAGCACTGAGTCATGCTACGAGACTATGACAGATGAACAGAGCCCTCAACACTTTTTTTTTTCTCCATAAATAAATAACCTCTCTGGGTATGTGAATGTCAGCACTTAGTGGAAGAAGTCTTGAGATATAGGAGGTTATATGTACACAAGCTGTCATTTTAGGACTACTTTTGCCCTACCCAGGTTTACACATAGACAGGCATGAGTTAGGTGCCTAAAAGATGACTTTGTAAGGCTAGAGGCTTCCGAGTCCAAAATCATGGTCAACTTCTCCCCTTCATTCCTCCCTTTAATACAACAGACACTCTCTTGCACAATCTGAACGTTTTACAGGAAGCTGCAGCAAAGCAGTGTACCGAACATAACTACCATGCAACAATACCATTAAAGCAATAGCAGAGTATTTTGTATTTACAGGTTGCTGATAGAAAAGAAAGCAGCACTTACTGCTAAAATAACAGCCAATAAAATAACACAAGCCACTTACTTGGAACCAGGAGATTGAGCTTAATGACCTTTTATTGCCTGAGCTGATGCATCAATACCTCAGAACATTCCATGATTACTATCTGTCCCTCCTATACTGCTACTGTGATACTAGTCAGAACACTGCTCTTAATTCCTGATCTAAAATGGGTAGCACCCTGTGCTTGGCCTCTCTGATCCAGCAGTAGAAATGTTGTGATCCTTCTCTCGGTGATGCTCCAGCAAAATGCTGCAGCAAGGTTGCTGTATATGCAGGATGTAGAGGTTCCTGGAGGGAAGATGGTAAGAGAAGGTTGTGGCTGGAGAGAGGTTCTCAGCATCACCCTGCATTGCAGTTTCTACCAAGCATGAAGTCCCATAGGAAAAGGAAATGTCATCCTGGAAAGCAGACTGGTGAGAGGAGAAACAGGGTCCCTAAGAAAATGCCTTTCAAACTTCATCAGGCCTTGGTCACTTGACTGGGATACTTGGTATCCCTCATTCACCCCCTCCTCTTTTGGTTGGTATGAATATTGCAAGAGATGCAAATATTTTTCATCACTAACATGGCGAGAAGCACTTTCAACTCCTCTGTCAGTCATAGCAAAGAATGAAGGACTAAAAAAGCTAGAAAGACACCACAATTCTGTAACAGAATCATTTGGGAATGGAAGGCCAAAGAAACTTTAATTCTGATTTCTATTCACAGGATTCATTACATGTTTGTATTATTGTCATTAAATAAGAAACCAGGCAAAAAACTTCCAACCTGAGGACAATGAGTGTTCTGAGAGGTTTCTGTCCTCCTTTATAGCCACATTTTGAAGGTGAGAGCTAGTAACCTTCAGACCTGCAGCTCCCTGGCTGAACTGTCTGAAGCAGACACAAGTCAGAGGGCAGCTGCCTCAGAATAGTTACTTTCTCTGAGGTCACACTGAACTTGATAGTTGTTAGTTGGCACATACACAAGCATTTCATTCTCCAAGTGGTGTGTACTCAGCACTAACTATGTCCTGTTTCTTTCCACCTTTTCAAAACCATTTCATTAGGCTATGCGCAGACTTGCTTCATGAAGATGGGCTCCTGCTATTGTCCTACCTGTGAACTCACAGCAGTATTTATCCGCCGGTACTATATAAGCATTTTCTGCAATGAAACCAATCTTTGCACTTCAAGAAAGATGATTGTTTGTGTGAATGATACAGATCTCTAGAAAACTCTGAATTTTAGCTCATGATATCCTGGAAATATTCTGGACCTTGATTCAGCAAGCACTTTCCCATATGATGTATTGATGAAAAAATCAGAAGACTATTACAAAAGATGTACTCATTTGGGACTAGTCAGACAGAAGATGTGTTACACTGTTTAATAGCATGTACAGGATGAAAAACTGCTTTGTGGTCTGCTCAGGAGAACTGAAGAGACCAAAATCTTTGGATGGCAAGCCTTTTGTTCTGTATTTGTACCACACCTAATGAGAGGGCAGGGATTCTAGCTGGCCAAGGCTTTGGATTCTCGAACATTAGTGTGAGCATAGCTGCTGACAAATCTTGATGATGTTTTCCAAGCAATTCCTTAAGTTGCTGCAGGTTGTTTGATAACTGAAGCGGGCAACAGGTGAAACAGTCACACGAACAGAAAATGACACTGTACTACTATAAAACTTTAAATAGGATTAAGTAACCTTTGAATACAGGTTCATTAGTTCTGTATTAGTCCTATTGTAGCAAATTATGCACTACTATTAATGATCATCCCTAAAGCAAAGTACACACAGAAGATTATTTTGGTTATGTACCTGTCATCAAGAGGCAGATCATGACATAAATTAAGGAAAACCTTAGTCCCCAAGTACTTAATGGAATCTGTAGAACAGGCTGCTACTGAGTGCAAGTAAGAAAGTCATAACACGACCGAGTATAGAAGTTTGTGGGTTTATTTTTAAATGGAATAGAGGATTTTATTTAGTTTAATAGTTATATTTTTATATAGCTTTTTTTTTTTT
>JAOEHX010032403.1:0-16492 GCA_025448015.1 Bolborhynchus lineola | reverse complement strand
GGCGGTGTGTCCGCAGCCCTCGGGCCGGCGGCGGCTCGGGTCGGGGGGTGCGGCGCCGGTGTTTAACCGATGTGTTTGCCGAGGTCGTTGCTTGTGTTCTGGAGAGGAAACCGGCATAAATCCTCAAACTTGGCTTTGTAGTTTTGCTGGTTAGCGTGCTGGCGTCATCCAACGGATAGATGACTGGACATAGGGCTTTTGATAAGGTGCTTTGTGTTTTTTTTTTTTTTTCTTTCCTTCTCCTCAGCAAAGATTGCATTAAAAATTTATAAAGTATAGTATTTGGGCTATATTGATGATTAAAAAATCCCAATACCTGAAACACACAGATCAAATAATTAGAGCGTCCCTATGCAGTTTTAACAATTTTGGTATGTTTTTATTTTGTTGGGTTTTGGTTTTGTTTATTTTTTTCCCTAAACTTAATTCTGGTAGTTCTGCTCACACAGACTGGAATTTACTGTCCTTTCATGAAATGTGAATGACTAATAAACTTGCTAGTTTGGATTAGTTGAGCTGCTAACTCATGTAAATATCTGTGGCTTGCAAAGGCTTATGGAACAAAAGTATCAGTACTTAATTGTTTCCTATTGGCAGTTTAATGGACTAAATAATATGCAAGTTTTGTTGGCTGGGTTTTGTTTTGGTTTGGTTTTCTTGTTAGATTTGTTTTAGTTATTCCAATTTGCAAATGCATTAAGGTTCTGCAGAGTCTTTTTCTGGTCTGTGGTGGTACGGTTTTGTGTATTCTGGTAGAAACCAGCATTTCCTAACAAGTGAAAACTACACAGCTTAACATCATTAACTCTGATGTTCTAATCCAGCAGCCTCTGTGGAAGGCTCATGGGAGAGCTGTGTTGACTGGATCACCTCTTCACCCAAAGCGACAGATGAACAGAAGTAAAACCAGGCTTCATTGCCTTTACCTTTTTGCATATTGCCTTTTAGCATAAAATGTGTAAACCACAATGCTGAGAGGAATAAATATGTTTGATCTTTCAGAGGAAATTGTGGTCTCTCGATTTTATGGTAAAGTGACTGTCAGGTCGAAGTCCCAATTTGAAACCTTGTTGCAGTTCCTAGTTCCGGTGGTAGCTGCTTAGAGCAGTCCCTTTTCCCCCCTTTTCTTGTTTCTCCTCCTACTTGTTGTGTTTGAGGTGGTTATAGGCTTTGGGGGGACAGTAGTTTGTGAGGCATTGTGCAGAGTTACACTAATGGGGCCCTAATTTTAGTGTTCAGATGTTACAGTACTGTAATCCCTTGGGGCCTTGATCGTTCCAGTGCTCTGTCAAGTGGAGCTCAGGGCTCATGCTGTGCAGCTTGTGGTACACCCCTTCAAGGCTGAGCTTTCAAACAGCTGCCAGAATGGCATTTTCCAGTTAAGTAATAGTGAGCTGGGTAGATTTGTGAAGGACAACTTTCTTTTTGTGTGGATAAGATGCTATGCAGTGGTTGAAGGTGGGCTCACTGGAAGCTGAGGGAGTCATACTGCCTTCATTGGTATTGCTTATTGTAATACTCCGCTTCTGATTATCTCTCAGAGCACTGTATCTACTGATGCATGTGTCAGGCTACTTTTTGCTTCCTTTGGCCTGGTATTCAGATTTAAATCTGGTTAAAGAGAGTTCTGTATGTAGTGGGGAACAATAATTTTCAATTTAGCAATGGTACTACTACATATTCTCAAGTATTGATATTTTTGTGATGCTTTGTGCTAAACTTGTAAGTGATGTCAAGATGGCGAGTTAAGAAAGAAACTAGGTTCCTTCGAATTTTAATAAACAATTTACATAAGCTGTAAAAATTACCTTTTCTCATAAGAAATCCTGTGTTGCCAAGGTTGTACATAGAATTGACACTTCAGTACTATTTATGCTGTGAGAGAAGCTATACAATTAATGTTTGGGGTTATTTCCTGTTGTGGAGGAATGACTGGCTTGCTAACTTTTTAAAATAGCTTTATTTTTGCAACTATATTTCCTAAAATCACACTTTTCACCAATGCAGATTTTTTTGTCTCCTAGAAGAAATTGTGTGTGAAGATACTTATTTTTTAGTGATTGAACTTTGATATGCTATATGAGTCTTAAGCTTCAAAAGTTATTTTTCTTAAAACTCTTCTGGAAGCTATTAGATAACTTAAAAAAACATGTAACTTTTTTTTTTCCCCCTTTCTTAGACAATGATTTGCAAGGAACAAATAGTTCAGGATCATTGGGTGGTCTTGATGTTCGTAGAAGAATCCCTATAAAGCTTATCTCAAAACAGACCAATAAAACCAAACCTGCACCTCGAACTCCAAGAAATATGAACAGGATGCCTTCTAAGACACAAGCTGGTGATGAAGGTAAATTGATATAAATACTAGCCCTGTAGGGGAGCATATTATTCTGCAGCATTGTTCAAGAATGTATTCAGTCCTGAAGACTTGGAGTCCAAGGTTCTATGCAAATGTAAATAAATTTCAAATTCGTGGGTACTGCTGCACTATAAGGATTACATGGTGCACATTCCCAAAACAATCTGTCTTGGTGTTTTGACTGCACCATTCTGTAGAATGGGCCCTGCAGATTGGAAGTGCTGTGGTGTTTCTTGATGTTTTCAGTATAGAATGATACATGTTTTTAATAGCAGCTGGTGTCAGTGAGGAAAGCATGATGGTTGGCTCGTGTCTTTCTTTTCTTTCTTCTTTTCACAGAAGAATTTGAATATAACAAAGAGGAGCGATACGAATGCAAAGGTGGTGAAATGTTTGGCAGTCAGAGGAGATTCCCTGGACCCATCTTTTGGGACTATAAGGTAAAATCATGGATGGGAAGTCATGAAACATTGTGAATCATTCCAGGCTGTAGATAGTTCTGGTAAATACCTTCTTAAGTAAGAGTGCTTCCATTATTTTTGACTGACTGATTGGAAATACATCCTCTGCTTTCTCACATTTCTTGCTTCCTTCTCAACTAACTTGGAAATAGTGAGTGTGTTGATGATAATTGAAATGAGAAGCTTTTAGTGATGTTGTTTTTTTTGTTCTCCCACTCTCTTCTCCATCCTATCAGATAAACTTGCTGGGGGAAAAGGATGATACACCTGTCCATTTTTGTGATAAGTGTGGATTGCCGATCAAAATGTATGGACGCATGGTGAGTGAAACTATCAGTGCAAGATGTAGTCATAGTTTCCCTTTAGGTAAAATTAGGTTTTACTGTGTTTCTGTGAAGCCTTCAGAGGTTACTGTTTATTGAGACACCTGCTGAAATCAGCAGAATATCGGGATGGAACCGTTGGCCTTTGTTGCTGACATGTTTGGGTTTTTTTCCATTTGGCTGATTTCACTTCACCCCCTGATGTAATGAAGTAAGATTGAAAATGTTAAACAAAAAATTAGAACATAACAAAAAAACCCTTCAAATTCATTGGGTTTTGACCTTACAGCACTTAGCTTTAAAAGGAAGCTGTTTAAGAGTTGCAGTGACGTTAGAAAACAGTTTGCTTTTATGTCTCTTTAAAGTTAGTGTGACAAAATCCCTAAGCTTAAATTAGATTTCTAAGTGTGATGTAACAAGCTTCAGGATCTGGCTTAATGACAGTTAATGCTTTTAAAAATTTCCTTCCTTGCCAGCAAGAGAAATGTAGTTAGATTTCATATGAAGCTTCTGTGAATGTTCTTGCTGGTATTATTGCAAAACCTAAACTTTTGCCTATATGTTTTTGCCAGCATAAAAAAACCCAAACAAACCTACCCCCAAAAAACCCAAACTCAACACAAACTGTTTTAGAAAGCTTCTATGCAAAGATGGTGTAAACTGCTAACTACCTCTTCACAGGATGTGCTTGTTCATCTTGTAGGAGACTTAGTTACTTTTATTATTAGCTACTTTTGTTATTATTTTGTACCATACGAAAAAACTGTACTCTGCAGAATGACACAGATATTTATATACAGTGACCTAACAGAGCTGTTTTGTTTGCCTCTAGATACCTTGCAAGCATGTTTTCTGCTATGACTGTGCTATACTACATGAGAAAAAGGGAGACAAGATGTGTCCCGGGTAAGTTATCTCTAGACTTGTTATTAAAGGAGATGTAGGAAAGTAACTTAAATACCTTATTTTAGATACTTTGTTAGCAGTTATTTATGTAATTATTTAGCAGAGGCAGTAGAATACTCTCTGCTACATCAGTTGATTATAGTTTCATATATATTATATTTTGGGATTTTAGGAGATCAGCATTTACTGTTTAAGTATCAAGGTAGATAACTTGTTATAGCTCTAATTTGAAAAGGAAATAAACAGTGGTTTAATTTACTTAGTGGGAGTGACTCTAGGTAAGTCTTAATGCACGGAGGGAATTTGTAAGAGTGAAGCTATCCATAAGTTTCCACCTCATGAAATTTTAATGGTCTTTCATAGTTAGAATCATAGAATAGTTAGGGTTGGAAAGGAGCTTAACATCATCTAGTTCCAACTCCCTGGCTATGGGCAGGGACACCTCTCACTAAACCTTGTCACCCAAAGCTCTGTCGAACCTGGCCTTGAACATGGCCAGGGATGGAGCATTCACAGCTTCCCTGGGCAACCCATTCCAGTGCCTCACCACCCTTACAGTAAAGAATTTGTTCCTCATATCCAATCCAAGTTGTGTTTGGAAACTTAAAACCAAGATGAACTTCAAAATCAGTGAAATATTTCTTTGCTACGGTGGGGAAGAAATTGTCAGTTCTGATTTGCATAATTATGGTAAACTAGTTGACTTAACAAAAAAATATTGCAGATAGAGCTCTCTATGATGAATCTAAAGCAATATTCTCTTATGATTTAGCTGTAATGAACCAGTGCAGCGAATTGAGCAGTGTGTACGAGGGTCTCTCTTCATGTGTAGCATTGTTCAAGGGTGCAAGAGAACTTACCTGTCACAGAGGGACTTACAAGCTCACATCAACCACCGCCATATGAGAGCTGGGAAGCCTGTTAGTCGGCCTCCAATTGAACCTGTACATCCTCCTATTGCCCCACCACCTGCTGAGATTCCTGAGCGCTTCATAATGCCACCTGAGAAACATCATATGAGCCACATTCCGCCAAAGCAGCACATCATGATGCCACCACCTCCTTTACAGCATGTGCCACATGAGCATTACAACCAGCCACATGAAGACATTCGTGCGCCTCCTGCAGAGATGTCAATGGCTCCACCGCCACCTCGCCCAGTCAGTCAGGACACCTTCCGCATCTCCACGAGAAAACACAGCAACTTAATAACTGTCCCTATTCAGGATGATTCCAGTTCAGGTGCTCGAGAACCACCTCCACCAGCCCCTGCACCTGCTCATCATCATCCTGAGTACCAGGGTCAACCAGTGGTATCGCACCCTCATCATATTATGCCTCCGCAGCAGCATTATGCACCACCACCCCCACCACCTCCACCAATAAGCCATCCACTGCAGCACCCTCCCCAGGCAGCAGGTACTCCTCACATGGTGTATAGCCAAGCTCCTCCACCACCAATGACCTCTGCGCCTCCTCCTATTACCCCACCACCTGGACATATAATTGCCCAGATGCCACCATATATGAATCATCCTCCTCCAGGACCTCCCCCTCCTCAGCATGGAGGCCCACCTGTAAATGTAAATGCACCCCCTCCCCATCACTATAATCCAAACTCTTTGCCGCAGTTCAGTGAAGATCAAGGAACTCTTAGTCCCCCTTTCACACAGCCTGGGGGAATGAGTCCAGGGATATGGCCGGCTCCAAGAGGGCCACCTCCACCTCCAAGGATGCAGGGGCCTCCTGCTCAGGCCCCGCTTCCTGGACCACACCACCCAGATCAAGCCAGATACAGACCCTATTACCAATGATACAAGCAACTATATGAATAGAGAGTGATATATGAATAGAAGAGGATAAAATTATATACAACAGCCTTCTAATTGTTTTGGGGTTATTTTGTTGTGTGTTTTTTTTAATACTGTTGTTTTAACTGTAGGACATTTTGGGGTTTGAATCTTAATTGAATTGTAAGCCTGGGCTGTAAGACTCAAATACTCTGTAGTGCTAAAATAAGTGGCTTAGTAAACCACGGTTGCATTTTAACAGAACTTCTGTCTTTAGTGTGGCTAAATTGTCCTAAGATGAACACTTGTGATATTATTTCCTGGAGAAAATGAACACATGTTGTACCATTCTGAATATTGTTTTTGTTAAATCCAGTGTTTAGTTTCACTTGTGATATGTTTTTGTTAACCTGTGTACAATAATTAAATTGAAACATGATTGTAAAAGTGGTGGGTTTTTATATGAAATTAACACAGACGTAGTTCTGGGCCACTATTTCAGCACTAATGCTTTCCAAATGGGCAGTGTTATGAAATATTAAGGGAACTAAAATATTTCTCCTACTAACAGTTACCATTACTTACAGCAAATTTAGGCTATAGCCAGGCATGCAGAATACTGCATTTCAGTTTGTTTCTTTCTTCTTCTTTTTTTCCTTTAAATTCATGCAGCAAGATAAGTTGTTCAGAAATACAACTTTGGGGATGACATAAAACCATGTGATGTATTGTGGGGTTTAGTGGGGATTTTTAATTTGGGTTTTGGCTTTATGGAGTTCTTGTTTTAAAGCTAGTTTTGATTTGGAAGGTTCTGTTTACATGTACGCTACTCACTAGAGTTGAATTCAAACTGTTGTGTTTACCTATGGCTATGTTTGTGTGGAAGTGGCTGTGAATTGGCTTGCCATGTCTGTGAGAAACAGATTATTTTAGGTAGGGAAGTGGTGTTTGCCTCTGTCACTTTATATAATATGTACAGTAGGAAAACTTCCCATTTGGATAACTTTGAAGAAGTGGTCTGAAAACCCATATGTAGATACAAAGAAATAAAAAGCTACACATCCTTCATCTGTTTTGATTTTGTGGTACAGATTTAACTGAACAGACAAGAGCTGTCTTGATTTTCTTTTTTCAAAAAGTAGCAGTGTGAGCAGGCCCTCGGGTCTCCTTTGGCCCAAAATTCATGTTTTATAGAGAGAAATGTAATAAATAAGAATGTTCTTTTCTTTAGTGCAGTGGTAGGGGAACCAGCCAGTAAGCTGAAAGCACAGTCTGTCATTTGGAGTGCTTATCTTTGCATTTTTAATCCATGTTAGTACTGAACCTTTGTTTTTTCAAAATGCTGTGTTTCCACCAGTGGTGCTTTTAGATGAGAAATCTTTTGGGTTGTAGGGTTTTATTTTTGCAAAGGTTTGTAATTCGCTACTGTTCTTGAATAATCTGAACCATCTTAAAGCCTCAGTGTTACTGTTTATTTCGTAAATGTCTTTCGCTGCCTCTTAAGTGGTAAATTTATGAAAGCTTGGCAGTGCAACACGCCAAATGTTGTGATTTTACACATAAGCTGCCTATTTTTAATTACCAGAGCAAGGGCTCTTGAAATTTGCTCCGTCCTTGATTGCCGTGGATTTCCTTGTGACCAAGGGACAATCTTCTAGTCTATCTTTCAAATAAACACTTCTTTAGAGATGGGCAAATAAATTCTGGGATATGCAAATAAATTCTGGGGTATGCAAATGACTGGGAATTGTCATCTGGTGAGAAGTCTGCTTAGCTGTAATCTGCTTCTTCAAAGAAGGAGTTGTTTCGTTTGCTTTCTCTGAAAAGTAAGTTATTTGTTTAAAAAATAAAGCACACTGGTAAAGAAAAAGAGGCTGACTGTGGTAGTGTGCTGTGGTACTGGCTTGGCTGAAAATTTGCTATTTCAGTTTGTATGAAGGTGAAAATGTGGGCGTTATTTTGCTTCAGTAACTAACAATAAGTGCATGAGGAACTTCAAAGGAGACCCCCTCCTGTCACTGTTAAATTGCTTGGCAGGAGGTAGGCACTTTTATATTACACTATAACTTTGTGGGGGAAGAAATATGCATGTGTGAGTAATATTCTTTGACTGCAAAGGCAGACTTGGGTCTGGCATACCTGATTTAAATAGCCTTACTGGTGGTTCCAGGCTTTGTTGTGTTCAGGCTGAGAAGGTAACAGGTGGGAGTTTATGAGGATATGATGTGGCAGGCTTTTGTGCAGTGAGTTCCAACGACCTGCCCAGGGTATGCTGTGTTGGAATATAAGACATTCTGCAATGGGCTATTACCTGTTCAGTTGCAGGTGATGAGGAAATACCGGCATGCTTGTTTTTAGAAATAACTCAGATTGAACATTTGTGTTACATATCCAGTCAGTTGTGAAGCAGATGAAGGTTTCAAACATACTTCTGGGTCTGAAGCTATTTTTAAAGTTCTTGATAAAGTGCTTTTCTGAAAATGCTGAGGCAGTTGAATCAATTAAGGGAAAACAGAAGCTTTGCTCTATCAGAAAGCACAGAAGAACAAAGTATGTCACTGCAGAGAATGCATGAGAAATTTTTTTCTCTTTATATCTGAGGCAAAGGTAATGTATGTCATACTGGCTGTGACCTGTTGTGCAAAAAATCAATGCAATCCCTTGAATTCTTCAGTGATAACTGTTATAGAGGACTTGGTGAAAAGTCATCTTAGGTAGTCAGGATTGGATCAAGTTTGTGTGTCCTGTTTCTGTAGAAGTCTTCCTACATCCTTTTTGGTTTTCATTTATTAAGTCTTAAGCATCCGTGTGTAGCAAAGGGGGCTGTTGATGCTTTCATAGTTCCAAACTTAAAAAGTGCCTGCATTGGCTGAAATCTTATGTTAACATTTTATTTATGGGGCTTGGGGTATGTTTTGGTTTGTGGTTTGTTGTTGCTTTTGGCTTGAAGGTTTTTTTACCTCAGTCAGTTAGTTGGGGTATTTTTGCAAAATACCTGATCATTTTGGTATGAAGTTCAGAAATTCATATATTGTATTTAACTGTGTAATTGACAGTCTTAGAAATGGAGAGATGTACTTGCACGTTCTTTGGATTCCTACTTATGTCTTCCTGTAAAGACAAACATCTGAATTGATTTATGTTTATTGTAAATGAATATCCCTGTCTGTGGCAATGCTCTCTCTCCCAAGGCATTGCCAAGGAGATCTCAAGTTTTGAAGATAACTTTGACCATATTTGGATATGTCAGCCACTGTAGGTTCCTCCAGTAATGTCAGATAAGCGAATGAAAAGGAGTTTGATGTCCACCATGTCATGAATGAAAGGGCACCAGGAGATAGCTTGAAAACATTTATGATTGAGATGCTTCTCTCATTATACTTTATCTTCAATTCTGTCTATAACATTGTTTTAAGGGATTGCGTGAAACCATGCGTGCTTTACCACAAGCAGGCTAATTGTGTAAACATGTATTTTATTTTTGTTTGGTTGTTTTTTAATGCAGTTGACATGAAGATTGGTTACATAGATGTGTTAAGTGATATTTTTTTGTGCCTCTTAACAAAGAAAAATGAAGCATGTGAATTATTTTTTCAAAATCTGATCCAGGAATTAGACAACCTTACTGTCTGTAGTTCCCGCTTCTTTTCACTCGCTGCTCTCAAAGGAGTTACAAATGCTGTTTCTTAAAAACTAAAGTGGAAGTAACTTGTATTCATTCCATGTTGGAGTTTGCACACACAGCAAGGGAGTAAAACTGGCTAGCTACCTCCTGTATTATGGGAGACAAACGTTCTCGAAAGCACACTTGTGGATATGCTTTCTCTGTAGGTGGACTCTGAACAGCCCTCTCTGTTCTTAAAATGTTTTCTGCTCTGTAAAACCGGTGTCTGAGTGTGAGTTACTTTCTGCATTGATGCGTTGCTGACAGAAGGTGCTGCCAAGCTTCGAACCTTGAGGAGCACAGTGGATTGCAGCTGCAACCTAACATTGAATGTGAAGGGAAGTAAGTTTGAACTTTCCCTGTTTGTATACATGACTCTGCAGAGTCCAGTGCAGCAGGAAAGTGTACAAGGTTTATGTATTTTCACCCTGATTACATTTAAAAGAAATGTCAGTGTCATACAGGTTGTATTTCCCTTGTTGTTTTATGTAGCAACTGTTAAATCATCTTTATGTAGTAATGCTGCCTTCATAACTGAGGTTCTTCACTGTGTTCAGATATGTTATATTTACACTAATGTTTTGTACTGACCAGTTTGTGACCTGAACTAGCTGCCTTGGTTTGGGCAATGTGAATGAGAAGGATGAAGTTTAAAGTTCCTTTTAGTCTTGCCTTAGCCGTAAGACAGAGAGGCTTTAGCAGCTTTTCCTACTCTGAATTGTATCCCCTTGTTCTCTCAATATGGGGCATTAATTTGTTCAGGTTTTTTGTTTTCAGTTTTGGCACAGTTTATGAGTACAAGAGTTTAAGATTTAAAAATCGAACATACACTGTGAAATCTGTGGCTGCAGCAGGAATCTGGTAAATTAGCTGAGTCATTTTGAACCTTTAGTAATTCATTTCATTAATACAATGCAAGTGATTCCGGAGTGCTACTAGGAGTGATTGTAATGCAATTCTGATAATGGAAAGAGCGATAATATGTGCAAGCAGGCAGGAATGTTCTCATTTTTATGTAGTAATGTTTCACAAAAGAACTTCAGCTTAACTGTGTAAAAACACTCAATGATTTCAAATAGCTGTGAGTATGTGTCAGTCGACACATGATGAGTTTATTTTATTTGTGAAAACCAATGCTGGAGTGTAGCTCCAAGATAATTTCTGGATCAGGTAAACTTTCAGGCATTTTCTTAGCAAGCAGAAGGGAGCAGAAGTGTAGAGCGAGAAAAGAAAGCTGTCCACCTTCAGCACAGGAGTGAGGAGTAAAGAACTGCAAGTGACGTTTCAGTGAAGAAGTACTTAAAGATACATTTTCTTTAACAGAAGCTTAGTTTAAAATTGAAAAACCAGGTTTGCATGTTGCAATCCTCTCTCCATTGGGCCCAGGACCTCGAATAGCTGAATCACTTTCAATTTTTTTTTTTCTCTATCACACAGGCAATCTCTTCTGCACCACCAAATGAAAGTCAGGTTTGAGAGTAGGCTTGACCCTGGACTTCTGTGTTCTCCATCCCACTTGCTGGCTGTAAAATGCCTGTAACTTAGTTACTGAGCATCTGTGCAGTGCTGAGGAGAGATAGGCTCAGGATATGTGACAATGTGTTAACACTGTGCCCATCTGCTCTCCAAAAAGAACACAGATACGAAATTTGCCTTTTAGCTTATTTTTGAGTAAAGCATTTAAAAAGCGGTAATGGTATTGCTCTAACCAAGCAGCAACAGTGCCCACTGAAGGACCAATAAGTATGTTTCCAAAGGTCCCTGTGTCAAGAATAAGCCAGTAAATCTGCATCACCATGATATCCCACAACAGAACAAGATGTATGTGCCTACAACCTGTATCAGGGTGAAATGCCCAGAGGAGCTTTAGTATTGGAGTAACAGAGTGTTGAATGAAGAAATAACCAGTACCTGAGGGGGAAATTACATGAGGCATCAGAAATACAATGCTGATGTCAACACTGAAAAATAAGGAGTGGGGTGATTTAAGAGGATGGTAAGTAGCTGGTAGGGACGTGTGACATGGCTCTCTGGTTAAGGCTGTCCAGGTATCTTGTCCATTTAAGAAATGGTGAATATTTTTGAAAGGGGGATTTATGCTCTGGGCCACTGTGCTATGTCAGAAGAGTCATTAGTATTGAAATTATTTGTTTGAGTGCTATTTAGAAAGGATATTTTTTCTTAACTTGGAGCCTGTGAGCAAATCCAGTGTGGTTTTGAAATGCAGTATGTTTTGTTCCACCAGACTGACTTGCTTTTGCTGGGGATGTTTGTCTCATTCTGTATAGATGCACTGGAGTGCAGGACTGGTAAGAACAGCCTTGATTCAGAAAGTCCAGGTTTCACTGGCTTGATGTGGTATCATGACTTTCATAAATATGTTAAGCCTCTTCTTGAAAGTAATTTAGTTTTTTTTGCTCCTTGTATTCTAACTGGAAGGAATGTTCCAGAATTTCACCATTGTAAAAATTAGGAAACATCTTTTAATATTGATATAGCTTATGCTTATGTTTGGCCATGTTGAGCTTCTTGTCAACCAACACTCCCAAGTCCTCCTCAGGGCTGCTCTCAATCCATTCTCCATCCAGCCTGTATTTGTGCTTGGGATTGCCCCTACCCAGGTGCATGACCTTACACTTGGCCTTGTTGAACTTCGTAAGGTTTCTCTTTGCACTCTTCCAGTCTATGCAGGTCATCCTGTTCCTGGGACACATGTGCCAGGTCTCATTTGTTATGAGCTCCCTCGATGGTGTATTGACAAATGCAGCAAGCAATGCAGAATTACCAAAATCCTTATTGAATAGTTCACTATAAATGTATTCTCTCTTGTGCACTTTATACCATCCCAAACCAAATCAGTGAATCATGTTTGGATCTGAAAATGCTGTGTCTTTCCTGAACAATCCTCATGTTTGACAGGAGGTATGTTAGTTGCTATGTACACTATGCTCATAGCAGTGAGCTGAAAACAAGTTTAATAATTCGATATACTAGGTATCTTACAAACTATCAAGAACAATATACAAGTTATATACAAGCTGAAGATAAAATATCATTCCCAACTATTAGTCTGTGTTATAAATTATAAGATTTCAAATATTTATATTTTCTCTAGTAACTGTACAGGCTGTCTACAAACTGTCAGAATAATATATATAAGTATATACATATAGGGTTAATATTACCTGCTTCTTCAACTCTGTGCTAGGCTGTCAACAAGGTATGAAATATCTGTGTGATTTTAGCCTCCATGTATGTACATAAATACATTTCTGTATATACAGAGACACATAAAGACTAACAAGCACATTCCAAAACTTGGAACATAACCATATGTAGTAAATCCTTCTTAAGGTATTTAAAGGTATCCTTCTGTCTTCATGCTCATCACTGCATCTGTATTCATCTTCTCTAAGTGACGTGTTGTTGGAGGCTATTATATTTAGAAAATCTAAAATTTTGTTTCTATTGGAATCTGTAGGAAATAGAAATAAATGTCAGTCTCTGTAGGGAAGAGCCAAGGTAGGTGCCCTCTGGTGAGTGATAATGTAAGAGTTTACCCCTCTAAAGTGTTTGTGTGGAAAGACTGAGGTCTGACATTTTCTTCTTATGGGGTTGTCGTGTGCTGGATACTGCATGCCTGTTTTAGTCATTAGCTGCATGTGTCCCTTTTTTATCCATGTCTCTGGACTCTCCTTCTGCCCAGAGCAGTTACATAAATGGGACTAATGCTGATGTTTCTGCCACGTTGACATTCTACCAATGAGCTCATCATAGGGGAACAGTGGTGGACAGGCAAGAAGACCAGGTGAGAGCCTGCTGACATGGCATTTCCCCACCTTTCCTCCAATGACTCTTAGTGCACAAGGCTCGTGAGCTGAGCCCCATGTCTCTTATTCCTGTAAGGCTTTGCCTTAAGTCAAATCCCATCAATAAGCTGTTTGCCTGCTTTCTGCCCTGGGCTCACACAGGAGAGCTCGGGGATGAAGATGCTTTTGTTACCTGACCTAGCAATTCCCATGTCAGCTTTAGGGGCTATGTTCCTTACAGCTGGAGTGCCACTAGTGCGGGTGGGAATCTTACCATGCACTCCCGGCTGCGCAGTCCATTGCTGGGGATGATGACATAGTTGTTGCTGTTACCCTTCCCCTGCAATGAGCACAAATTGTGGGTTAGGAAATGGATTGCTGCTTTTTTCTCCTTTTCACATTCTTGCTTTTTAAATCTCTGGAACACACTTGGAAAGTTGACCTGGAAGGAAGGAAGCTCTCACTTGTCAGCCCCTTACACCCCTACCAGGTCTTGGGTCAGTGTGGAATAGCTGGGCCAGTTCAGCTAAGTGGAATTGGACAGTTTCCAGGTGAGTAGCATTCTGAGTTTTGTACTCTTCAACAGATTTAATATGTGGGATCGTTTCTTGCTCTTGATGGAAGAGCACTCCCAGAAAGGCCATCACCGAATTTGGATATACTGATGTATGTGCTCTCCGTTAGCACTCCTTTTGAAGGCAGACAGTCCTGGGAAGCCCACATGCAAACTGCATGAAGTCTGCCTTGCTAGAGCCACTGCAGTGCATGCAGCAGTCCTTGCTGTAGATGACCACAGAGGATGGATGGGCTGGGATTTCACCCCACACTGTGCTCTTCCCAAAGAATTGGCTTCAAGTGAAGTCAACAGCCAGGCCAGTTTTCAGTGGGAATTATTCACTCTTCACTACTGGTTTGCCAGGTATCTGGGCCAGGGACCACTTTTACTCTCCAAATTTATTGGAGACCGCTGAGCTGCAATCATTAGCTTTCTGGATATAGAGAGAGTGTAGGGCATATGGCTAGATATGCAGGGCACTGCTGGATGCCTGTCAATAATGTAAAGGCACTAAAATAGTGAAAAGTGAAAGCTGTAGTGTTACCTCAGGAAGCTTTAATTCAGGGGAGCTGTCTATGTCCTTCTTCAGCAAAATGTGTAAAACTGCATCGTGAATGGTGAGGAAGAGCATGGATGGCTTAATCTCCTCATCAAAAAATGCACATCTCTCCAGTTTCTCCAGGAGGCCTTCTGCAGGGGAACAAAATCAAAGCACAAAGTGACCTGTGGGCCTTGAAAATGAAGAAGTGCATCCTGAGCGTGTCCACTGAGGAAGCATGGGAACTGCCAGTATACTGCGCTGTTTTATTAGAGCAGATGGGTAAAGATCAGTAAAGATCCTCTTTACTGATGTGGAGAGGATGAGATATAAATGCCCATCAATACTTCCCCTGCTTGATGCCAGGCAGAGGAGAATTTGAGCCCTATTTCTTATTTAATGCCTAATGTAGGCTGCCCTATAGTGGGTCTCACAGCTTAGAGCTGTACAACATGGTGGCCATAGGTAAAACCAGTCTGCCAGGAACAGCATGAGAGGGATGACATATCTGCTCAGATAGATCTGTTTGCTGTCCAAGACTGGAAGGTAAAATTGGGTCATCCCCTGCAGCCAAGCTCCTTGGTGGGCAGGGAAGACAGTGGAACGAGGAATCTGTGGTGATGCTGACAGAATGGCAAGTACTCACCATGTGCTGCTGCAATGTAAATGTCAATGTTGATCCGGACAAATTCTTTCAAAGTCTGTTAAACCAGAAAGAGGCACCATTTAGATACTGCTGGTTTTGCTGATAACAGCCATTATGGTGATTAGCCATTGCATTGTCCCATTCCTCAAGCCTGTCTCTCAGGGTACCATCCCTTCCCTCGAGCATATCCCTTATGTAACTGCATTCGTGTTTTTCTTTCATATGATCACTGTTCATTTTGTGAATTACAGTTACCTTCTGGAGGACTCTCATGGCAGAAAAGTCGAGGAAGGACACTGATGAGAAATCCAGAATGATGCTGTGGATGTCAACCCGGGGCACAGTGATGCTGGGGGGGAGGTCAGCACCCCAGTTGATCTGAATGGGCAAGTCTCTCATGTTGATGGGCTGGTCCAGCTCCTCTATCTCATTGTTGTCTAATTCTTCATCTGACTCATGTGTATGGTTTGCCATGCAAATCAAGCCTTTCTGTGTTCACAAAGAAAAGTGTCATAACTAATACTTCTTTGTAAGAACCAGTAGTGCATCTTTCACAAGGGTCAGAGTGGTGACAATGCAAAGCTGAGGTACTCATGAGATGGAGTAGGACCCACCTGCACTTTGTGCTAGGAAAGGTTCTGTCTCTCCCTTGGCTGAAGGAGCCTGGATATGTTGGCTTTCCTCTCACCAATCATTTAATCAGAATTATGATAAATTTTTAATGGTTTTTTATTGCTCTCTGGAGTCAGTTCTCCTATTTTTACTATGGCAGTGGTGAGGCACTGGAACAGGTTGCCCAAGGAAGCTGTGAATGCCCCATCTCTAGCAGCGTTCAAGGCCAGGTTGGACAGGGCCTTGAGCAACCTGGTCTAGTGGAAGGTATTCCTGCCTATGGCAGGAGGATTGGAGCTAGATGACCTTGAGGTCCTTTCCAACCCATCTGTTCTAGCAGTCTATGATTCTCTATGCTCTAATTCAATAGTTTTGGAACAAATCAACAAAAAGTTTGCAGGATTTGGGGTGGGAGAAAACTGGCTTTGTCCTAGCATTAATGCATCATGAACACTGTGGGAGCTGATCCTGTGATTTGATGCTAAACAAAACTCCAGTGGGCACATACAAGCTCTGCCCATAATAAAGCTGTAGGTCGCTAACTGTGAGGGGCATTTAAATCTTACTCTTGTAATGTGTTTGTCATGAAGTGGCAGCCTGGGAATAGCATATCTAAGTGGGACAGGAGGCTGTAGGCACTTCTCTGCTGTGCCAAGCCAGGGAGCTGGGTGCTTATCCCCACCCCATGTTTCCCCCCTCCCAGGTGCAGCTGCTTACATACAGGCGTTACTTGCAGCTCTCCTTTCTTCAGCATCTTCCTGACCTTCCTCAGAGCCTTATTGCGTTTCCTCAGGATTCTCTGTGGGTTGAAGCCAACCTGCAGAAACA
>JAOEHX010032402.1:0-16367 GCA_025448015.1 Bolborhynchus lineola | reverse complement strand
GGTTCAAACTTAAACAGGGGAAGTTTAGATTGGATATGAGGAAGAAATTCTTTACTGTAAGAGTGGTGAGGCACTGGGATGGGTTGCCCAGGGAAGTTGTGAATGCTCCATGGCTGGCGGTGTTCAAGGCCAGGCTGGACAGAGCCTTGGGTGACGTGGTTTAGTGTGAGGTGTCCCTGTCCATGGCAGGGATGCTAGAACTAGATGATCTTAAGGTCTTTTGCAATCCTAACTATTCTATGATTCTATGTTTTGAGCTCCCTAAAATGAGTATCTATTTTTCTGTATCTGTGCAATGGTGCAAATGCAGAAATGGAACCCAATTCTTAGCCAATGCAGCTAATGTCTTTTTTGTATTATTTGAGATTTTTATTGTATTAGTCATGTTGTTGAATATATGAAAGTGTGGTCCATGATCTCCACCCAGTCAGGATTGATTTGCATTAATGGGGGGACTAATATGACGGGCAGTAGGATGTATCATTTGCACTATACCCCTGCCTTTTAGTGTTTTAAGTTTTTAATATAAGGGATGTAGGTTTCACATAGAATTAGCCTCTTTCATGTTCATCATCTGCTTTGGCAGTGACAGGTGGAATTATTTACAATGCCTGTTTTCCATTCATACAGTTTTTTCCTAGCATGGTAAAAGGAAAAGCTAGTGACAAATCTTGTGTAGAAGAGATGACGTGTCAGCTATTTGTTTTATTGAACATTGGTGATACAGTATATCACTAAAAGCAGTTTTAGAGCATAGGAAACAGCGCTATTGATCTCCTGGAGTCCTGGTGCCCCAAATTGTATTAAAAAGCTTAACACTATGATGTGTAGCCTCATGGTAACAACATAGCCACTAACAAACCTTCTCAGTGATCAGCAAGCTGAGTCCCAGTTATAAGGTGAATTTATTGAGGCAGGTATGTTGCCTCCTGTAGACCAGATTGTTGAGTATCAGGAAGAAGACTTACACATTCATGATTTCAGTGTTTTCAAAGTAACTATGCAAAGGTAGAACAATTTATGTGCTACTGCCCTCCTCTCTTTCCCTCCTTCCTCCACTTTGAGCAATGTGAAACACAAGTTATTTTTTGGTGTTTATCATCCACTTTAAAAAAACCTGAGCTTTAGAAAATGAATGTTAATGTGTACTAAGATTTCAACTAAATAATGGTTAGGATTGTCAGTATCTGAAAGAAACAGTTTATTGTGCTTTATTACTATTAGAAGTTAGTCCACAAAATATATTGTTATGCAGATTTACATGTAAAATAGTCTATGCTAGTGAAGCAAATTGTTCTAAATTTATACTTGAACCTCTAGTAAAAGAGGCTAAATAGTGCTTGAACATGTTGGTTTTATTAAAAAAGCTATGTTTAAAAAAATACTGCACTCACTATGTTGCTTAAATGAAGGTTTTATTTAATACTGTGTGAGATTTTAAATGTTTTGATATGAAAGACTGCTCATACCTCAAAATGCTTGTACTATAGAAGCGTGACCATGAAGAAATAATGTGCAAATGCATACAGGTTTGGAAGAGTATAAATGACTTCATAGTTAAGTCTTGATTAAAAAATGAATGAGAAACCTACTTAGCTTTCATCATAATCATGCTTCATTTGTTTCTGAATGGACCTGGAGTTTCTTAATAATATGGGACTAGATTTTCAAAATATGTAGTCATCTGAAAAAATACCAACAGGCTTTTCAGCAGTCCTGTGTTTCATATTCCTGACCATAGGTGCCTAACCTGAGATTTTTGAACTCCTTCAAGGTATCTATTGTTATCACATTAGGCATTAGGGTCTATCTTTAGTGTCTTTGAAGCCTGATTTTTAGCTGATTTTAAAAACATCATATAATGTCTGCTCTAGAGATTCTGCCTGTTGCAAATGTAAGCGACTAGATTTATTTCCAAGCTACCTTTTTTTAGAGTCTAAGTCATGTAAAGCAGAGTAGAAAGTGTGATTATTATTTTTTTTTTTTTTTTTAATGTGTCATGAATACATCTGTGGTTTGGTCCTATATTGCTTCACTGAGAGTGAGTTGCTGCTGTTTCTCCTGTGCTTACCCATGGAGGAGTGTGTTTTGGTAACAGAGATGGACAGTTCCCTCAGGTACCAAGTTCTTAGGTGTTTAGCATTAGCCATCTTTTCTGTCAGCTTTACAAATCACTTCGTTTTTCAAAAGTGGATGGGAATGCTCTTGAATGGGGTGGAATATTCTTCTACTTTAGGTCCCATGTTTCTATTTAGAGCTTAGAAATTGAACAGGTACAAGAAGCAAAATGTTATTGTAAAAAGCTAGTAAAATCTACTCCAGTTTCTCAAAGCCTGAGACTAATGCAAAATTCTTAGTGATTTCTGTCACCTCCCCCATGATTTCATTTTTCTTTCTGTGCTTCCTCTCTAAGAATGTGCTCTTGTTTTCACAGAAATGTAATTCTTATATGCTTTCATACAGCACTTCAGAAGCTACTGTTATTTACAAGGCAGCTGTCTTAAGAATTGTGACTTTTCTTTCCATGTGCTCACATGTCTGTTTCCACAGGCAACCACACATCTGCAACAAAACTGGAAAACATTTTAATCAAAAAATATGGTTTTATTCCCAATAACTGCTGTGATTTCTATTCACAAGTCAGTGACTAAATCTAGAATTACTGCTCTACAGATTTCAACACTTAGTCTCTTTAGTTTTCATTTTATTCTGTGCTGGTTAAGAAAACAACCTGTGTTTCTATTCAGAGAACAAAAGCCTCCACATCCACAGTTCAGATCTACCTTTAATCAGTGGAGAAATGGGAACTCTGATGTATGTTGGTGCCATTAATTATATTTGAACATGAACCAGGACCTTTTCAGCAATGATCTGTGTTTGCAAAAGGCTGAGTGCACTCTTTTACTAGGTATTCAGCATGTTTTTATTAGATTATGACCCAGAAAACAGAATATGAAATAACCATGAGAAAACTGCTTCTCTACTGTGGCTGGTATTCCAGTTTTCATATTGAAAGTAGCACCATCATATTTCTATTTACACTGTTCCATCTATTCTCTTCCCTATATCTTCAATTCACGTGCAAGCTTTGGAATGCATATTTTTAAATTACAGGACAAGGTGTTGTTTCTGCTATAACAATAGCATTTTTTCTCCTCAGTTGAAATATAATTAGTTGTGCCATAATTAGTCAAATCCTTGGATATGAAGACTTTAGCCATATGGAACACAGCCTTGGCCTTTCATTTCTGTGGATGTAAGTAAGGTTTTAGCATTGCAAGGAAACAAAGCTAGGGAATAGACACATTCATAGAATCATAGAATCATAGACTAGTTAAGGTTGGAAAGGACCTTAAGATCATCTAGTTCCAACCCCCTGCCATGGGCTGGGACACCCCCCACTAAACTGTATTACCCAAGGCTATGTCCAATTCATGGCTGTATCTGTATTTATGCTGTGTTCTATATCTTTCTTCTTCCTACAAACTGGAAACTTGTGTAATCATGTCTGTGGATTTTGTTATTGCTGTATGGTTTTATTTGCAATTTTAGATGGGCTCAAAGCACTAGACCCAGATTTACAGCAACACGGCGTTATTAATTTCTCACAAAGAGGTCATCAAAAACCAGTTCTGAGAAGCTTCTACTGTGAAAGAAGTGACGTGTTTGCAACTCAGAAGCTAAGGAAGCTGCCAAAATCCATACGGTAACAATTTAAATGAAAACATGCCATTTTTTTTCTGAAAATGGTTGTATGCTGGGCAGACTCTCAATGAGCAAGCTTAGGAAAAAGTGTGTTTCCCCTGCAGGGAAAAGGCTGCTACTAGCTCTGAGTACTCTTACCACATCAAGTCAACGGTTTTCTTGTAAATCCATTTATAACTTGGGGAATAGAGGGTGGTTTTTTTCTGTTCTGCTGAAAGGGTGGAAAGCAGTGGGAAGAGTTCAAAGACTTGCTAAATTCCTTGAAGTTTAATGGAATCAAAATATTCCTAAAAGATGAGACACATACACAAGCAACTGGTAGGGAGAACTGTAGGTCTCTCTGCAGCCACAAAAGGAATGACAAAGGATGACTGGGAGGTGCAAAGTACCACGCATTGAAGGTATGGCCAATCTTCTGTACTGGTACTGTCGGGTAGCCGGTTTCAAGATTGTGATGGGTTGTGCCTCTGATCCAAAGACCCTAAATCCTACAGCTTTGTCTAGAAAATGGCAGCTTAGATCTTCTGCTAGAAAAGGTGAGGAGAAGCATGAGCCTAGGTGTATTATTCCTTCAGCCATAACTGTGTGTGGAGAGAGTGTATACTCGTGCTTCTTAGAGAAGCTCTTGCTCTTAAGGACATGAGTTGTCTTTTATGCATTTTTTTCCAGGAGAATGGTGCAGGAAAATCATGCTGGTGTTCTGGACCTGCTTCACAAGTCAGCCCACACACGAGTCAGTGTGGCAAGAGGGTGAGGCCACAGCCATCTCTCCAGCCCAGATATTTCTGGGGACTGTGCAGTCTCAACACCACAAAAAAAGAATAACCCTCTAGGAAAGCCCATTCTATGGAATATGTAAGTTGATATGGAGGCTCCTTATTTTTATACCACCCCACATGGACCCCTCACCCTCGCTCAGTCTTGGCCAGAATCACATCTAATTGTGGTCTGATTTTAACAGATTTGGAGCATCATTTCAATAAAGTTGAAAATTCAACAACCATGGGTAATCGCTGTCTTCCCAGAGATAAGGATTTTACCCAGAGATAATGTTACACTTATAAGGACATTTATTTGACAGTATCTCCTAAAATTTTCTCTATGATTATCCATTTTGAAGATGTAGTTTCTGGTTCATTTTTCCTGTCACAATCAATTGACTACAATTAATAAGGTAGCTAGAGAGTTACTTAGATCATAAAAATAAGGCATTTAGCTTGATAGTTCCTAAGATTAACTCTTGAAAAATGTCATGAATACAAAACACAGGTAGAAATATTTTGTTGCCTGACTCTCCTCTCTATGCTTATTTGCTTGCATATTCCTCTTCTTGTCATCCCTCCTCCTTCCAAGATAGAAACATACATGTAAGGCTTTGCTGGGGCACAGCTGAAGACTTAGCTTTAAAATAAAAATAAGTTGCTGCTTAATTTACTGCAGCTTTTGTGCATAAGCAGGCTGTTATATTTCATGTTATGTGGTATAATCCCTGACCTCCGGGGACATCACACCTTGTGTGTTTGTCTGTTTCAAACTGTCAATGTTTTATCAATACCAAGTGAATACCCAACCGTTTTTGAATGTTTTGAGTGTGGTACCATTTTAAAATGGAACTTTTTGCATTTAAAAACTATAGATGCTTCTGTGTCTTCTTTGTGAAGTATAAGATCTGATCAGTTACTTGTAGGAGAGGAAATCTTGTAGAGATGTTTCCAGTTTAGCTTAGTTCCCTTTGAAATTTAATTTGTAAGGAGAGACTGACTCATACTTTACAACTTGTGAGAGTACTGTCCTTGGATGAGGGAGAGCCAGAGTAATACCACTATAAGTCGTATGCATAGTGACTGCCAAGAATTGGGCAGGGCAGACTTGCAGCTTTCCATGTGTATAAGGCCATATGCATTTGTGTTTTGGAAAAGTTTTCAGTGCATAAAGGAAACCTTAAGATTTGGCTCAAAATAGAATAGCCATTTTATTTTCTCCAGGCAGTATCCCGATGCCCCTTATTGTCACTTCTTAGGCCTGTCATTTGTTATGATATCTTGCTTTGTGAAGGTACTATTAATTGCTGTTTTGTTAAATGTCCCAATTTTTCATTCCTTTTAATAACTATTGAACTGTGAGAAGATATTCTGCAAGGAAAAGAAAGCTAAGGAGGGTGGCAATTAAATGAAAATTCCCCAGGAACGTAATCTCTTCCCTTAGCAAGAAATGAATGAAATATCTTTTGAAATCTCATTTGGAATGAAGATTATTTTCCTGGCAAGATGTTTAAATTTAAATTTTTGGCTTCAGAGCTGTGCATGCTTGTGTGATTTAAGAACATTTAGAATTAGTGGCAATGCTTTTTAATATATTGTAAGTAACTATAATTTAAAGAATTAGAAGGTTTTGCAGGAATGAGCATCACCTGTAAGGAATGAGCATTCTGAGGATCATCTATAAAGGATTCAGTCACTTTTTCACCTCATAAAACAAAGGGGATGTGCTGGGGAAACATCAGCATCTTCACTTTCCTATGAATGGTAGCTCAGGAAGAGGACTGAGTTAGTTGAAATGCATATGTTGCTATTATAGAATCATGCTCTATTTTGGGTATCAAATTACACTGAACTTAGCAGTGAACAATAGTTTTGCTGTATAAACAATCTGTCTATGGTGACTTCTCTAGTTATTTCATATAGTATTATAAGACAGAGCTGTTTTTTTTCTTCTTTCCAGCTTTTACATTTTGCTCAGTCCTTACATCTTGTTTCTTGAAGTCAGGAATCATCAATTTCTTTGATACTTCTTTATTTTTTTCTACACTTTCTACATTTTCATTCTTGAATTGTGTCCATCTCTTCCTCTTTGGTCTTATAGAAATGGGCAAAATGGCTATATTCTCATCCTACAGTCATTTTAAATCTGTGTAGCACTTTTGAGTGCATTATAACTGTTCTTAAATTCCTCTAATGAGTACTAGTTCCTAGTGATTGGAACTAGGCTTCCAAATGAAATTCTGTTAAATTGCAACCACTAGTGAAGGTAAAGAACCTGGCTGATTGCATGTATTTGAAATGGTTCTTTTTCTTGCTGAAAATCTTCCTGCGTGGTCAAGATGTATAAAGAAGTATCATCAAATAAACAAATTTTGGTTTGGATGCTTTGAATGCATTTGAAATCTAAGCCACTCCCATCTTGATTTAGACACCTAGATTCAGTGGTTGGTCTTGGCAGGTATCTAATGGAGGCAGCTGGTTGTATAATGGAGTTCTTTTGTGCAAGATGGTGCTGAGAATTGGTCCAAGAGGATGAATCCTCCCTCTAAAACCCACTCATGCTTAACAGTATACAAGTATATAGCTGGCTGCATCTTCAGATGCCTGTTGTAAAGAAATGTCAACACAGAGTGTTGATGCTTTGGGGGAGCATGTTCTGCTGAAATAGGATTTCAATTGAAAGAGTGCTGTGAACCTGACTTCCAGAAATCAAAACAAAGAAGTCTGATTTCTGACCAACAGTTTCTGTTGGTTTAAAAGTAGTTCTGCCTGGTGCCACGTCTCCTATGTCTCCTGCATCTAGAAATGACAGAATTTTATGTATGCACAGATCAGGCACTGTACTGTGTCAGTCATTTATTGTGGAAAATGTCGCATTTTAAATCCTCCTGTATCTACTCCTCACTAATAAACAAAAAACAAAAAAGGTGCCACAGATTTGGCAGTAGACAGCAAGAATTTAAAGCCTCTGAACAGAGAAAAAATATTTGTTAAGGGACAGTATTTTTAATTATATTTATTATTATTATGGATTTATATAATCTTTTACACCAGTAGTTCTCAAAGCACTTTTTATAAACAAGTTTATCATTACCACACTGTCTTGACAGTGGGAAAACATATGGACACCATAAGATCTGGCACCAAGATCACATAATAGCTGGGTTGCAATTAGGGCCTAGCACCCTCTTCAAGATTGAAATGTTTTTCTGCTTTTCTTCCTCTTGTTAGCTTTGGATTGCCAATATATGTGTTTAGGAGATGGTAACCTGACTTCACTGACATTAGTGTCCAAATGCTCAGAGAAGGTGATTATTTTTGGAGTTAAGTCCACTTGTATTTGGAGACATCAAGACACTTGCAGGCTAAAGAGTTCATTCGATCATTTAAGTGAAAATGTGGAGAGGCTGGTTTTATGCAGCATTGTGAGAATTAACTGTGTTGCTGTTCTCAGCTGGAGCTGCTCATTGCTACCGTCTCTAAAGAGAAAGCTTACTTTTAAGCATCAGAGACATTCTGAAGGGAACTGTGCTTTTGAAAATTTGGTCTGGCCTAATAAATATCTGAGCATTAAGGGTGAGAGTGAGGAATAAAATATGGAGACAAGCAGTCCTTTTAATCCATTATTTACTCAGCAGAGTGTATCTAATTATTTAGGCAATTTTTAAAGTCAGTAAAAAGAATTAACCAATTCCAAACTATATTTTAACTGATGCCAAACTCTCTTTTGTCTGGGTAAAATATGAGAAACTTTGATTCTTTATGGGTAAAATACCTCCTTCTTCTTCAGTGAGAGCTCTCCTAATTTAGCCAGTAGTAATTAAAAATGGTGCTCTTTATAGCGGTCTTACTGTTTTACTCTATGGTGTTTTTATCTACTTCTAGAATGTGTATAGGGAAACCAAAGATTGAGAAGCCTATAAGGCAGTTTTGTGTCCTGTCTAACATTTCTTCTTTCAGTCAAGAAATTATTTGCATAAGCCATAAGCGATCATACTCTATTAATACTAATAAAACAGTTATCAGTATAGTGACTTGAGCATAAATAATTAACTCTTGTTTTCCTTGAGATTCTTTGTGCATATAAAAGTAGGCTGTGGGCTGATCTTTCAAATATGTCAAATAGTCTTTATGTACTTTTGAGCAAGAACAGCCTTGTAGCCTTTGTAGCTGCTGAGATTAGTGTCAGGACTGCCTGAAATTGCTCTAGCTAGTAGCTTGTTTCCATATAGAACAATTCCTCATATCAAAGGAATTTTGATTTAGGGTAAATTTGTTGTGTGATAGAATAACAGATTTAATGATAAGGGTGTTCTGCCAGATATCCATATAAAGACAAACATTTATCCTAGCAATGAGCTTAGATCTGTGTTTTTCACGTTTTCAAACATCTGGATTTTTACTTCCAGATTTGACCTGTTAAAGTTGTGGTGGTTTGGCAGGTTTTGGCTACAAGACTTGGGCCATAGAGCCACACACATCTGCAGATCAGGATTGTTAGAAAACAGAGCTTTGTTTCAGACCTGTTGCTGTTTGTTAGTTAATGAGTGCAGAAGATGGATCTGTGCTGAACTTAGACAAGTGCTAAGCATTAGAGTTTGGTCATGACTCAGATAATTGCAACTACCTGAAAATGCTTTTCAGAATTTTACAGCAAGAAAATATTTTGACCAGTTATTTTGCCTCCATTTTTTTTTTTTTTTTTTTTAATATGGAACATACTAGTGGTCTGATGAGTTTTACTTCAACTGCAACCCCATGTGACTGAACAAGGGCTGAGATATAAGCCTCTAGTGATTGCTTTTACAGTGGAAGTCTTGACAGAACTGGTGTAGTGGCACTAGGAGAATGCTGCTATAGCTGTCTTTATAATATGGTAAAGAATAATCAAATTCAGATTACAAAAAAAGTTTTATGAATGTTTCCTACTGCTGGTCTGAAAGGCAGGAGCATCATGTTCATCCAGATTTCTTTGTATTCCAAAGCAATTCTGTGGATCAGGAGATAGGATAAAAATAACAGGGGCAACTGAAAAGCGTAACCTATGTTAGGTGATTCATTATACATGTGCACATATCCGTCATCCAGAGGATTGTTTCATTGCCATAAAAGCAAGGGGAGTTTGGTGCAAAATCAGTTTCTTTTCTTCTGCCTTCTTTTCTGCCATCCTAGTGTTCATCTAAAGCATTTAAAATCAATTCTGCACATCTTCAACTTCACAGAGCAGTAATAATCCAGTTCTGGGCTCCAGATTTGTAGTCATTTAGAAAATGAAAAAAAACCCTAAAACTATAAAAAAAGAAGGAAGATTTATTTGGTGAATAGAGAATAGTTGTCACTAGACATCCCTAACATACTGAATAAGCCAAAGTAGGTGGTAGCATTGTGAAGACAGAATGTAACAGAGTGAGTCTGCCAGGTTTCTCTTTCTCCTTTGGACTTGCAATGGTAAAGATTCACCCTCATCATTAGGTAAATGGTTCCAATGCCTAGTTTTTTCAACTGCTAATTTGAAAAGAAAAGACATATTTCTAGGGAAACCTGTCTCACTTCAGCTCTCAGCTTTAATTTCTTCCTGTTGTGATTGAAGAAGCACATGGTATCAGACTTTCTTCTACGTCTGAACTATCTTCTGATTAATGACATGCATGAAATTTGTCAAATTTCTCACTGTGAGATAAAACCTTTTTATTTTTTAATGTCATTTCTATTAAATGAATACTGGAATGGATATATTTTCTTGATAGATCTTGCCCTGTAGTGAGTGTCCAGGACTTGTGGACTTGTAATTTGTAGTGTTCTAGGATGTGCAAGTTAAAAATGCATACCAACCACTAAATATCTTGAATGCAGACATTGAAGAAAGCTGCTGCCTTCTACAAAACTTCCTTACATAATCTCTGAATGACGTGCTGAAAAGAGTAAAGCAAATTTGGAAAAAAACCCCTCTGAATTGAAAAACCGAGCAGTCAGATGTCTTGTCAGAGCTGTACACAACAGTTAAATATAGCTTCAATTTTAACTTATAAGCGCTATTGGCCAGCAAAAAGGAGGTAGTCAGAGGTTAGCCTAACTTCTGACAACAGTAGATTCTTAAGTAGCTTCAAATCTGCAATACATTTTGCTAATTCTGGTAGAGTACACTAATTAAGAAACCATATGGGAGATATCAGAATGCTGTGTTACACATATATTTGACATGGAGTGATGTATTTTAAACAGAATAAAAAAAAAAAAATCCCTGAAATTTCAGAAGACTTAATTTCATCGATCATAGATCATCTCCGTGTGTGTGGTAAAATGGGAAGAGATGTTCCTAGCCTAAAAAAAGAAAATAGACTGCATCTGCACTCTCAAAGACACTACTGAAGGACTTCCCAGTAAGGAGTCAAACTTTGTGGATTTGATTGGGAAAGAAAAGAATTCAGTCAAAACTGAAGTGTGTGGCAGTAGGAGAGTTGCTCAGCTATGTTAGTGAAGGAAACAAATTTTAAAGAAATAAATGCTCATGCTGGATGATTTGTTGCTTATTAGTTGGTTTTGGTGTATGGGTTATTTTTTGTTTGGATTTTGTTGTTGTTTGTTTATTTTGTTACGCTCACCCCACCAGGCTCCCAAGAACAAGTTAATTAGTTTTTTGTAAGTTTAGCAGAAATTATGATGACATGTCCCACTAATTTTAGCTGAAAGCTGTGAAGCACTTCACAGTAGCTATAATTTCTCAACCGATAGTTAATGAAAAGAAAGGTCTGACCAAGGAATGGAACTATAAAGCTATGTTGGCTGACATTATTAATCTTTAATTATTTTTCACTAGCATTTATTTACAGCTTTTCTGTGATTTTCCTGAGGGCTCTTGTCTACCCACATCAAATTGTTATTTGTACTTTCTCTGTTTTTTACCATTCCAAAAGAAGTTTGGTCACTTTCTTCCTTTCTCTCTCTCTGTTTTCTTCCCATTCTCTGGAATTTCTCATGTTCCAAAAATTTCCAAATTTAACAGTAAAGTATCAGACTTCCACATGTTATTCTTTTATTTTTCAACTGAGGGGAAATTATCTAATTTTGTGGAGTTAAGAACACTGAGTAACCTTCAAACATTCTTCTTATACACCAGCAAAATAGAATACAATGCTTAGCCAGTAAGTGGGAGTATACTGCCTTAGATTTATCCTTATATTAATAGAAATATTTGCCTCTTTTTAATCTTGACTTCTGTTTGGTTTTCCTGTACCAACATCAGATCAGTACCTTTAAAGTTAACTGTGATGGTAAGGGGAAGATCACCAATATGAAAAAATCCAGGATACTTTTGCAAATCATTACGGTGTGTGAACATATTAAGCAGCAGATTTCCAAACTTAAAGAAGAGACCTAATGTCGTTGACAATAATATTGCTCCAGGGTAAACAGAATAAGTGAACTCAAAATTGAGCCCTATTCAAATGACCGTCACATGACAACGAATGGTTTGAAACACTCTAAGTGAATTCCTAATCACTGCATGTGTATTTTTAGCAGAGTTTAAAACTATAAACTGTGAGAACTATGGTTTCAGATTTCACTGTGTCTAACAGCTGGATAAAGTTCATGGACTGACATGCAAAATCATCTTTTATAACATATAATCTGAAATGAAGTGTAATTAACTTAATTTTTTTCGTGTTACTTATAACTTATCTGAGGCTCCTTAGAACTACTGTATGGTATGTTTTGCTATTTTGAGTGATGGATATATAGGTGTAGCAGCTTTTAGGAACCTTTGGGGTTTTTTTAAGACAAAGAAGTTTCTCAAGGCCCTTCAAAAAACTATCATTCACATAATCCTTGTTGTCTTTAAGTTATGATAGCATTCCTTCTTGTCGCATCACACAGATCATAGTGAAAGGGAAAGATTATCCACCTGGTTTACCAAGGTCCATTTACTACTAAATGGTGATAACTGCTAATCAAAGTGAAAAGCATTGCTCACTTTAGCATGGTACATCACAGCAGTGACTTCACTTAACAGGTATACCCATTATCACCTTAATCTTCAGTAGAGTGTAATCATGAAAAAATTAGTTCAATTCATAGTTAAGCAGTACTGGCCATTATGGCATTTTGTCATTGCCTTGTATGTTTTCTTTAACATTCTTGATTGATTTCCTCCCTTCTCTCCCATTGTGTCTACTGTTGTTTGATTGGCAGCAGCTTTGTAGCTTCTCAGAAGATGGGTTGTATCTAAGCATTAAATTTAGCCCTTCAAATGGTTCCTTCATTCCTTTTTTTTTAATTAAATACAACTTTTTGAAAGTTGATGTTCCTTTTCTGTAATATTTTCTGAGACTTAAAGCTTTAAGACCAACAATATTATTACATCTGTCAAGTGCCAGCAGGAAAGCCTCTTAAAAAAGGGAAAAAAATAATCTGTAATCCACCTTGACTAATGTTTGTCAGACCAAAGAAAAGGAAAATTTAGCAAATAGAATTTTTAAGGACTTGGGAGGGGGAGTAAGGGAGGAAGGGGGATATTTAATAAAGATCAGGAAATTCAGAAGAGCTTGGAAAAGAGTTTTTTTCCAGATGTTGTAATGTGAGGAGACCACATGGTAAGTTTATTTGCAGAAATCCTCTCGCACTGATTTCTGTGTTTTGGAAAGAGATTGGCTTAGTATTTGTTTGCATAAACATTGAGATTTAAATGTTTCACATATATCAACTGCAAATATGTTGAAACAAGTATAACATACAGGCAGATATGAAAAGTAGGTTTGAATGTTATATGAAACATGACATTTTCCCTTCTATCCTGTCCTTTCATAGAGGTGGGCAGATGCCCTCAAAGGCTATGCTTTTTGTCAGGGCTGTGGATAAAACTAAAGGTGGGGCTGAATCTTCCGATGAATCCTTTCAGGGGCTGTATGGGAAAGTGACCATTAGCTCTTCTGGTGAGGAATGCAGGAGGAGCCATATCCCCTCGCCTCTTGGGAAGTTTTGTAGCATTAGAAGCAGATGCGAGGAGGGAGAAAGTTATAGGAAGACCAGGCCCTGCATAGACCTAAGGATGCTGAAGTGAAATGGCTTTGGCTGGTATTAAAGCTCTTTGCAGTTGAGAGTGTTCCTGGATTGGGAAATTTAGATAATCATAGTTGCCATCTGCTCTAAGTATTGCTCTAGAAACTTTGTTTAATAAGCAGGGCTGCAGGGAAAAGATGCATGTTGTGGGTCTGGCTGTAGAACATAATGATGAAAGAATTATGGGCAGCCCTGCCAAACATCCCTTGTACAGTCAGTATATTCTGTCTAAATTATCCCTAGGATGTTCTCAGCAGTGCAATTCCAGGCTGTTGCCTGTTCCCTATGAGGCTTGTAGTACATAGGTATCAGGCTGTGCCTCAAATAAAGAAATGGAAAATTCCACAATTTTTTCATGGCACAGAAATGTTAAATTGTATATTAAATTGTCAAACATTTTGACATAGCAAAATTGAACAAAAGATGATATAATAGCGTTTTCATATGAATTAAGATACCACATCTTGTAATTTTTCTCCAAATCTTGTATTTTTGTCACTTATATTATAATAGTCCAGAGTACTTTTATTAAGTAAAACATTTTATATGATAAGATCTTTATTCTCCAAGGTATATGTTTTAATAATTTAATCAGCAGTCAATTGGTGAAATTATTTTCAACGAGCAGCAGAGCCACTTTCATTTAGAATTCAGAGTTAACTTAGCTTCAAAATAAGGTGGCTGACAAAAGGCTACAAGTCTCCATGCCTTTTGTTTTGTTTATGCTGTAGGTAAAAAACGATCTCTCTGCTGCTTGTTTAAACAATTCTAATGATTTCTGCTTGTCTGGAATAAGTAGAGTAGTACCCAGCAGTAGACACTGTGCTTTTACCTAAGGGTATAGAAAAGCATACACTGTGGTTTTTTATTTTGAAAATGGTGTGTAATTATGGAAATAAAGGAGACGTTACGACAGATGAGGCAGTGTCATGTACACCTTCAGCCTTTGTTTTCTGAGAAATTGTTTGGGTTTCTCAGAGCACACATTCTATACTTATAAAATTGTGAGGCTTCTTGAGAAGGATGATCCAATTTTCTATTTTATATCTTTTGGGGGTTTGTTTTTTTTTTTTTTTTTTTTTGCCAAAGAAAATTAAAATGGAGAACACTTCCTTATAAGGTGGCTTTCCAGCATGTTCAGTACTGCATACCTTACAGGTTGTCTAAAAAAACACCGAACCTCCAAACCTCCAAACAAGCCGAAAATAAACCCCTCAACAGCTTGTGCAGTTTCCTGCTTCCATGATATTTATTTACATAAGATGTCACATTTTTATGGAACAGGACAAGGTTTTCTATATATATCCTTCACTAGTCTTGGCCTTGAAGGCATATTGTGGCATGAGATGTATTTGATCAGTATTACTTTATGCAGTTTATTCACTGCTGACAATAAATGTGTTTGGACACATTTATTAGTAGGTAGGCAGCTACTAATTGAAAACACAGTGTTTAGGAGCCTGCATATTCATCCAGGAAGCGCTGTGCATTTAAATTGAATGTCCCTACCTTCTATGGCTGGCTTAACTTATGACAAGATGGTGTCATATACTTTTCTTTCTGAAGAGGTCTGAATAGTTGTAGGAAACATGATTTAGTCAACTTCTGTTTATTTATGGATAAAGATGGCATAATCCTAAGTATTCTGAGAGGTATGGGGACTAAGAAGACTTTAATCAGTGTGTTTCAAAGAATTAGACAAAACAAACTCTGAGTTTAATTTTGAATTCCTATTGAGAGCTGTAATTCCAAGAGATGAAACGTCATTGTGGGAAATAATCATGTAAAGTATGGGAAAAGCACACAAAAATTTAAAACTCTGGACTGAAACCACTTTGTGAATCCAGAAAGACAGTTGCTGTTGAATAAACAGTTGTGAAATAACTCATCAGGAGGCCTTATGTTTTTGAAAGTTTTAGATGCTGAAGCTTAAAAATCATGTATCAGTCTTCTCATATTGTGTTCTGTACCCTCTGATAATTAATGTGGTCCAGCATAGATGTCAGTAAATGTACATAATTTGTGAAATATGCAAGGCATTTTGACTTGCTCAGTTTGAAAATCCACATAGGTTCATCCTAATTACAGCTACTGTGTCCACATTTTCAGTGGTCCTTAGAATTAATTTTTTAAAATGCTACTAAGAAGTTGGACATCTTTTTCTGTTTGTACTCTGGCAGCATCTGGAGGGCCTTGGGAAAACATTGGGCAAACAGATAATAACAGAGCTGATTTTGAAAAGGTTCATCTTAGTGCTTTCTCATTGAATAGTACTACTTTGCTGAAAAAGAACTGTTTCTTAGTATTAAGATAGGATGCTGGGAAAGGGAGGCAGAATAACCCAGGGTTCAGTTATTGAGATATTTACTAGAGGTGTGTCATAAACTAAACTCAGGTTTCAAGGCTCAAGTCAAATGTTACTTAAACTTCTATCTTCCATATGCTCTCTGAGTTCCATGACCACTAGGCTGTTATGGGGCATATGAGCATGTCTTTCTGGCCTTTGGACAATTTTGCTATTATCTCATTTCTACCCTGACAGAGCAAAGGAAGCACTAAATTGTCACTATTCCCCTTGCCTCTCCCCTCAACAGAACTGTTGTTTTCTAGCTAGCCAATTCCCCAATTACTCCCCTGCTGAGAGATTCAGTAACTTGTCAAAGGTCTCTTATATAGGCAGGAACTGAGCCAGGTTCTGCTGTCAGTGCGGAGTATTACACCCACAGCAATTCCTCATTTGTTCCTGTTTGTCTTTCACCATATGATGTAGTGTGTCTGATTGTGTAAGGTATGCAGAATTTTCTAAATTAGTAAGTAAAACTTTTGAATTAAGAACTATCATAT
>JAOEHX010032398.1:0-11476 GCA_025448015.1 Bolborhynchus lineola | reverse complement strand
AGGGAAAGGGCTGTAACAAGGGATTGATGGGTTGTTCATCAGTATGGAATGACACATTGCGAAAACATATTTCTTCATGACTTTGCCTGTTACTGGCAAGGAATTTCACTTGACTTTGATTGAGCTCATATCATTAGCTCACTGGCTCAGCAATTCATTCAGAAGAACATAATTTTGGTTGCAACACTGGAAGAGCAACTATGTAAGCATTATTCTGCTATCACAAAGGCAGCCGGCTTCTAAACTTCTGTTTAGTTCCTGACACAGGACCTATTTCACAGACTTTGTGATGGTCTTAGAATGTCTGGGGCAATGTGTAGCATAGGTAAACTCAGATGCTGAGGTGCACAGATCTTCACCTGTCACCTCCATGCCTCAGTGGGAAGAGGATTAAAATGCAGGGCAACAGTGACAAATAAAGGTCATTGGATGGCTGTTGTAGAAGTAAGTCATTCAATTGCTTAAAAACAGGCGCTTAAAAAAAGCCTGAATTCTTCTATTCTATAACTGTTGTAAATTAGAAATCTGTAACTTCTGAATTTTAGAGAAAAAATATTTTACCCACAGGAAACTGCATTATTTTCTGTCATTCTCACTGATCACTTCCTTCTGAAGCTGGGTGCTCATGTAATCTGTTGCACCAGTCACAGCACAGAAAAGAGTTTCAGACACACGTTAGGTGTGGTATGCAATGAGAGAGCAGAGCAGTTTCCAATCATCATAAAGTTACTGTAGAGTGATTTCTCACCATATGTAAGTTCTCTTAAGAGAGAGTAGTATAACACAGGAGCACAGTATACCTTATATGTAAGTTTCATGCATTGGATTACAATTGGCTTTAGCACCCTTCATAAGGACTCTGTGTGAGCTTGATAGTGGCAAAACATGGCAATGAGGAAGCTTACAAATATTTGTCTGGGGCCTGAAAACCTGGTTAGAGGAGGTTTGCTCTGCATGAGGCAGGGGCTGTGTCCACTATGTCTGTGATAGTGCTTTGTAAAGCAGACTACCGTGAATTAGAAAATGGAGGAGAAAGGTAAAAGTATCATCTGAAAACAGTTGCTAATCCAATAAGATTCCTGTTTTGCTGCTAAAGGTCTACACAGTAGGAGTGCATGTGCCTGGACAAGAGAAAAATTGCAGAGAGCTTTCAAGTTATTCAAGTTTATCTGAGTAGCAACAGCTCCTGAAGGAATGACAGAAATGTTATTTTCTTTCCTCCTTTCCCTGTTTATAGCTCTGACCTGCACTCCTTCAGCACATCAAACAAAGGCAGAATCTCTGTATTTGCTTTGCCTGGGTTTTGTTATTCTAGGTTCCTTGTGTGACAGCAGGGTCTTCTCGGATTGCTCTTATCTGCGTTCGCTTGTAGAAATGTTAAACCTCAGAGCCCTAAGACCCCACGCACCATCAGAGCAACTATTATAGCACTTGTTAGCCTTCCAAGATACAAACGAATCTCACAGTATGAAATGGTAATAAAATACAGAAAAATTCAAGATCCTTTGATAGTTTTGTAGTGAATAGCTTCTCTGTGAAGTGTCCAGGATGGTGTTCCGTAGATAGACATCAGACTGAGAAAGTATAATATGACAGTCCTTAAACTTGTTTTTAATAACAGAATTTTAACAGTGCACATCATTTCTAGAGCAACTTCCCTTGTATATTAAAACAGATATACCTATATATGTGTCTTAACATATTAAGTACAGTAATGTTTTTCAGCACCAGTGAGTACACAAAGATTGAAGGATTTAAGTCAGTGGCTAGAAAAAATGGAAAAAATGTACCTTTCTGTCTTTACTGAGCATCCAGTGCCTCTTTATCCAGATGAACTCAAGGCTCAAATCACGTAAAGATCTATCTCCTCCACTATGATTTACCCACTTACCTTGTAAGGTGTCATCTCTGTTCAGGTAAAGGCCTGGATTCAGTCTGTTGTAAACACATAAAATAAAGACCATACTTCTCTCTAGTTCCTCTGTAGTCAAAGGAAGCTGCTTCAAAGTCATTTCAGTCCATCAAAACATTGAATCACCCTGCCAAGCTGTCTGGCCTTCTTAAGACCAGAGAGGAAACCTAGGAAGACTACACACATAAACCCAGCCTCTTGGCTGGGTGCAGCTTTTCCTCCTACTCATCAAGGGACTGCATCTCCATGAAATGCAAGCCTTTTTTAACCCCCATCTCTATCCACCATCCTTCCTCTTGTGTATCTGCCACCAAATGTAGCCCATAAGATGTGTTAAAAAACACGTGGACATCATGCTAGGAAAATGTATGTGCACACTCTGTGTAGACAATGGAGTAGAGAACATGAAAAGGGCATGGGACCAGAATGTTCTCCCCACAGAGAGTGGATGCTCTCTGTCATGCTGTGATACCCAATCACATACAAGATGAGCTGTCTTTGCCATCCTGGCCCTGCTGTCCTGGCTGCTGGAATAGAAATGTGCAAAACCAGAATTCCCAAGGCTGTTTTGCTCTTTAAAGAAGAGACACAAAGGTTGCACTGACCTTTAACAGAAGCAATATTCTCAGCAGGAAGAAGCTTTAGTCTTAAGTTGGTCTAAACTCTTATCCCAATAATCTTGCCCATCAAAGAAGGCAAACACTAGCCAGTGGGTTGGATATTGCCCTTATTCTGGGCTCCAGTGCTCCTGAACCACTGCTCAAGTTGAGGTCTCTCTGCTTTGGCAGTGAGGATGACAAAGATGCTGCCTGATTACCCTGATCTGTGAGATCTCAGACTTCTTGGGGTCTATTATCAGGGAAATAAGGGAAATCTCTCCATTGCTGTAGCAGTACTGTTATAGAAAGGCATCAGAATCCCAGTCCCAGTAGGCACCCAAGTAGTGCCTACTTGTTTTAAATAAAAATCCCCATCCAAGAATAGACCTTGCTCCAGTAGTCTAAAACAAGGATGAAAATTCACCGAAGTCCACTATGCTTGGGAGAGGGAAGAAATACTCCTTATAACCAATAGCTTTGCTGACACACAGAATATACGTGAACTCATTCAGCCCTATATAGGCACAGACACCAAAGAATCTTACACACATAGGAGCTTGTCTCACCTTCGCATTTGCTACGTGACTTTTGTTCAGTTTCGGTTCAGATCTCTGGTTCCCCAGAACCCAGTTTGCTGAAATTCCACTAGTTGCTTCAGATAATACATAATTGTTAGTTCATTTTGAAAGGAACAACACGGCTGCCCACTGGCCTCCGGCTGGAGAGAAGCTTTAACGCATTGCTCCACTGTCAACAGGACAGCCTTTCATGTTGTGATGAGGGATCCACCACTTACCTCCTGTTAGTCACACACTACAGCTCCCAGCACTGCAGGCTGTGCTCCTGAGGGTTGTTCCTCTAGGTAGCATGTCCCCAATGCTACAGGAAACTTTACTTTGTCCCTGCCTTATGTCCCCACAGTGTTGGTACCTGAGACTTTCCCTTCTCCATTGCCCCTTGTGAGGACCTCTGTCCTGTGGGAAAACTTTGGGGAAAAGGGTTGTTGCTTTATAAGGTTGACTCTGGATATAAGTGCCCCCATCTCTGTCTCTTCGTTTTTCTTTGCTCTGTTACCTGAAAAATAGATTTCTGTAGCTACTGGTCTCCTTTTTCACAGATGTAGCTGCATTAGGCTGAGAATCAGGCCTACCAGCTTCTTTTTTTAGAAGAAAGAAATATATATTTCTCCTCTATCATGAAACTTCCTTGAAAAGATTTTATGTTTCAATCCAAGTCCTGCTATTTGGCACAGCAAGTAATTATTGTACAGTTACTGATTTTTTGATTCACCCTTTTGCAGATCAGTTCTGCTTCTTCGGATTCATTACAAGCCTCAAGGAGCTGAGCAGAAAAACAGCATGTCCCACCTTCACATGTCAGATAGTAAAGCTTAGTCATGCAGCTTAAAATAAAGTAAGCAAGGGGCAGATGGCAAAAAGGACAAAATGTGGCTTATTTAATCCGCCTGTGTTTGCAAGGAAGTAATTGTCTTCTGGTCTCCAGAAAACAGAGTGCTACCAGAAGACAAACAATGAAACCTCTCTTTCCAGGGCACATATGACACTATTTGTATAGCTTCAACAGGAGCCTGCAGTTAATTCAAGGCTTTCAATAAAATTTACATTCACCATATGTAGAGGATAAAACACCTTCCTTGAATTTGGAAGCTGAATTGACCTGCTTCCCCTCCCTTATGATCAGTTCACCCACAGAAACCGTAATCCTCTTTTGAGCCCATACAGTAAAAATGTCTTTAATAAAACAGCCTTTCCAACATAAAACTCTGACGTGAGGAAACAAGGCACTAAGTGGTACAATAACCTGAAACACACAATACTGTCAGAAACAATGACTATAGGCTTGACAGTTTCCATCAAACTGGTACCAATTTAAAGCTTTTAGTAAGTGCAACCATTAATGTATGCAGAGCTGTTAAGTAGTGAGTCAGAGTAACTTAGCTACATTTTGTTTTGTACTGACAAACCATGAAAGAACAGCTCAAATACTGTGAAGTACAGTTGCTGATTAAGTATTTAGTTTTGCAAGTATCCTTGAAGTTTTGTTCAGTTCCTTTCAATGAATGTGTGCACAGTACAGTTCTGCACAGGGCAAAAGAATCCCTTTCTTGCCTCAGATAAATGGTGCATATTTTAAACCCATCATGTCACTGGTGAGAATACCAAGCCTGCATCAATCTGTGCGTAAGGAAAACTCACACCCTTTAATGGCTCTGAAAAGTTTTAACTTTAAATATTTTTAAGTAGGGAGCAACTCCTGAAGATGCCAAAGCCATCAATGGCTTAACGCCCTTTGGAAAGCCAGAGAGGGCGCTGCTAACTCTAGAGGGTGCTGTACGTATTTGTACCTGATTGACAAATGACAGTTGCAAGACATACATAACTGGAGAAAACAGAACATGGAAATATGATGATTCCTACAAATTTGTTGTTGGTCTCCAGATTTCCAAACTTAAGCTCCAGTAGTTTCTAGGAATCTTTATAAATCAGAGAAGGATCTGCGCAGAAGACAGCTGTAATCATTAGAGAGAGGCAGCTTCACTCTTACGAGGAATACCAGAGCTGAGGCTTTCACAGAGGAGAAGGCTGGTAAGAGGGGAAAGTGCTCCATTAGTATAAAATCATGGAGACGGCAGATGAGGTTAGAGCAGCTTTGTCATCCACTAGTTGTGCCAGCACTCTGTAACACTAGTAGGGTGGCGGTTTAAAACAGACAGAAAGGGTTCTGGATAAGCTTGCAGAGGCAGATAATTTCAAACAGTTCAAAGAAAAGATGGACAAATTCATGGACCAACAGGTATAGCAATAAAGTAAATGGATGTAGCCTCTGGCATTTCTCTAATCCATGGACTACAGAGAATGGATTAGGGGCAAGGGCCAGATGTCTCCTGCTGCTGTTGTTGAGACAGAACACTTGGCCAAATGTACCATTGCCTGGGGCCAGGTGAGCATTCTTATTTCCTATTCTTGTTTCTTGGACTCTAGAGGTACTCCAACCTGGGTGTTCCTCAGTGCTAGCCATAAATATTGGTACTTGTCTATGCAGAATTTTAATCCTGGATCGCACTTAGTTGCCATCTAAAGCATTTACCTGCCTTGTTTTTGATGCTGAATTTCACCCAGTGCTTGAAAATCCACTTCTAGGCTTATCTGGAGACATAAAAATCTCGAAAGTGAAGAAAATCTTAGCACCACCTCCATCTTTAGCCCTCAGGAAACAGGTTTTTTTCTACCTATTTCATCTCTGCGTCTTGGTTTACTTCTTTACTAATCTGTGTATTGAAGAAAGACAGACATGGAAAAAAGAGCGGAGGTGCTTACCTGAAGGATAAGGTCAGAGTTCACTGTCCTGAGAAGGTGGAGTTGTCTTCACTTCAGTCACCATATTGTAGTCAAGCCTCAGAAGAAAAACCTATGGTACAGCCCTAGTCATCTTCAGCATTTTCAGCACAGGCTATCGTACCACAGAGAATTAAAAAAAGAAGAGTTACCTCAACATAAATATAAACTAAGAGAACAGCACAAATCTTGAGCCTGTGTGATCTAGCTGTAGCTTCTAGCAATATTTATTGTGCTATTTTTGCATTGTCTGTCAAACACTCCCCAGATAGGCACAGAGATCTCTAAGGTCAATTGTTTTAAGTCAGGCATTTCAGACCCACCACCTTAACTAAATATCTTTGGAGTGGCCAAACTCCTTTACCATGTAAGTCAGTGAGTGCTCTGCTTTGGCTTAGCAGGAGCTGCTGGGTGAGGTTAAAGTTGTTTGAAAAACAATGCTTTGGGTATAGATGGTATACCTGATCTTTATTATTTCAGTGACTCTTGCATGAAAATTGAAATCTGCCTGATATGATTGTTGCTGATATAAATATTTTCCTACTGTATTTCTATCTCCCAGTCCAACGTACTGGGCTAATTTCTAGCAATTCTTTCAAAGGTGTTCATAATAACAATGACAAAATATTGCTGGTGACGTGGAAATGTGCATGTTCAGTTTAAGTCAGATGCATTTACCTGCAGGTTATCTGAATCTTCTCAGGGTAAGAAATCACCCTGGAAATCTAGTGAAACCAGCTGCTACTACTTTAGTGAGTAGCTATAGCAATGAAATGAACATAAAGGAGCATGCTAAGAGAAGAAGAATGCTCTTAATGTTTCAAAACCACTAGTTTAAAAAAATACCAACCGGTGGCTTGCTCAGACACTCAGGTCAGTTCTGATTTTGTCAAAAGCAGTTTATTTGTTCCTTTAAAGGAACACAGCAGAATTGCAATTATGGCTTGTCATGTCCTGCCAGAGTTCACTGTACTTCATATTGCACGCATATTTTATTTCAAAGATTATGGTGTTTGCCAGGGTGTGGCAAATAATTGTCCTCCTAGACAACAAATTCCTAAAGTACCATGTAATACAGAAAAAACCTGATATCTAACTTTTAAGTTACCTTGACTCAATTTCTCTCCTCTATGACTTTCCCAGGATCAAAAATAACAATTAAATAATGGTTCAAAAAGCAGAAACAAAACCAGGGAAGTGTTTGGGCTTATGTTTTTTAATGGAGGCCTGGAGAAAAGCAAGTTAACCTTTCTAATAAAGGAAAGCGTTTTAATCTCACCTCAGACAGATTTTCTGTAGCTGCCATCCAACTCCTCCCCTCTAAATTCAGGCACCTCTGTTAGTAATGCAGTGTCTGATTAGCAAAAGTATTTAGTAAGCTAATGTTCACTGTCCACAGCAGGAGGCTCACACAGCTTGGCTGATGAGAAATGAACTGCCTCAAGCTAGCTTTTAATGGCAACTAATTTCCCATATTTGATACTCAGCTCAGCCAACTAATATCTAGCTCAACCGTGACAAGACAATCACAGTTCTTTTTGAAAATCCTTTAATCTGGGATGCAAACCAGTGTGCTCAAGGCTATAATGAACTCCTGAGATTATGTACTGGCTATTTTGGTAGGAAGGAGGTATATTTTCTCTTTCCTTTTTTTCTTTTCTGTCTCAGAAAGGCTTAAGAATACATACTTTCATAGTTTTCTGCTTTTTTGCATTTTGCCTAGTTCACAGAGATAATCTCCTCCTGAAAGTCACCGGCAAGAAAAGTTTTAAAAGGTCAAGTAAACAGCTTTCCTTTCAGATAACCCATAGGATGTGGCAGTTCACAACAGCACAACATCATAAGTGGCTTTTAAATCAATTGATCTTGTTATTCTAAATGTGTTTTAAATATCTAACATGTTTTATACTGCACTGGCTTGGGCTTTGACAAATCCCATTACTCTCTGTTACTCTATCTCATTACACAGTGAATTATTAAATAGAACACTTAACCTAATTAGATATTATTGTCATGATATATACAGACATCCTGAAACGAGTCATTCCTTTTTGTTGTTCTGACTAGTCCTGTATTTGTTTTTTAACTCTTATTTTGCATTGGTTGTGGTGGTGGATTTTTTTGCTTTCAAGACACATAAAATCTCTGGTAAAAGAAAGGGGATATTTTTTCTACTTCTTTCTAAAATGGTTCTTGAATACAGCAATACATAATGTATAGATGTAGGTTTGTAAAAGAAATGATGTGTCAATATTTAGATGCACACAAACATACACATGCAGAGCAATTAAAAATTACTTTGAACAACAAACGTTTTTTATTCCTCCAGTATTGTGCATAGTCTTTCACTTCTGTGGAGTTAGTAAGTCACAATTAGAAATATTTGGCCTTAGACTAGACTATACATTTTCATTTCAAAGAAAGACACTCGTTCCAGAAGGGAGGAAAGTCTTTGACTCTTCTCTAAGTTAACTGAAAAACCCAGCCTGCACCATGTTGTATGTCCAGTATCATACAGGACCACACATCCCACTGTCTAGACCTCACTGGCGGGCAGAGTGTGCATCTGTAAAGCTGTGTAAGGTAATTGATGGCTATTCATTTCAGAGAATTATCAGATCGATGAAGCCTGGGTATTGCATTTTCTGTCTTTTCAAATACACAGAAGTCGTGGATGGCTAATTGGAAAAGATGCTTCCTATCATATAGTATATTTTTAAATTAACAGTCTGTCACTCATAGATCTGTTTCATTCATGCAGATCATGTTCAGATCACTTCATTATTATTCCAGCAAACTTTCAAAATAAAATATTTATTTTTCTCAGTCACACTGTGCAAATCAGGTCAAAAATATTACTTGACATAGGCATAACTTGTAAGAGTTGCTTTGGCTATTTACCAAGCTGTCATGTTTATCTTTTCAGTAGTGTTTCCCATATTGGGAAACATGACAAATGCTGTAGACAGTGTTATTGTTGTGGGAGGCAGTTATCCCATGTTTAATGATGCTAACTATAGATTATTCATTTTTCAGAAATGGCCTATGTGTGTGGCACGTTCAAGTAAAACCCTCCAAGATGAATTAACTTGTAGTTGATTCATGCCACCTCAATATATCTTTTGCTCAAGACGTTCTGGGGGTGATGTAGTTTCTTAGCAAAGATCCCTGTTGATGTGTGGTTTGTATGACACCACTGGCTCCTTTGAATGTACCCCTCTTTCTTGTTGACCACCCTAGAGACAATAGACCAGCGCATTAAGTCCTTCTTATATTTGTTTGGTGTTCTGTTGTGCTAAGTGTTAGATAATTTTACCTTTTTTTATTGTTGCTGTTGTTTCATTTACTTCCATATGCCTCCTCCTTCTTTACCTATTTCTTTTTTTTTAAGTTAAAATGATAGAATTTCAGCTCCACAGTGAAGATGACCTTAATTTTTCCAAGTCAACATCAGACTTAAATTGCTATTCACAACATGTGTGCTAGCTATCACAACTGTTTTACTTGTGAATATTCACAATATTTCACTATATTTCACAGTGAAATTGAGAGAGACATTCAAACATGCATAAAATGACAAGAGAAAATACAAAATGATGGTTACCGCCTGAGTCAATGAGCTGCTAGTGTACTTATCTGTATGTATAAAAGTGAGATTGCTGGGTTTCTTTAGTTATGTTATGAATCAAATTAGAAACTAATGTGCCTGACATTAAGACTGTTGCTAGTCAGTGATACTGGTGCTGCTTGACAAGGATCATATCTATGTGGAGGAGCTGGTTTCAAAAGGACCAGGAGTAAGTATTGCCACTTTTACTATCAGGAAAGCCTATAAATTTCCTAAAATGTTTGACTCAGTCAACATCAGAAAAAAAACCTTGAGAAAATATGGGATATTTGTGACCAAACAGAATGTCATGAAACCAAACCTGTAATTTAAACCCACATTTTCAACTGAGGAGACAAATTTTTGCTGTACAATTGAATACCTGTGCTGCAGCAGAATGCCCACCCAGAACTTCCTGAGATGAACTATTTTACAATCCTGTCAATGTCCACAGAAAGCCAATAGTTCATATTAATCCCCCAAATAGCAAAGCATTCAAGAATATCAATGGTATTGCAAAAAATATGTCTCCTATAAATCATTATTTTAAATGATGTACTTGTGAAATGAAAAGAAATTCGTAGTTCTCATTTTGATGCTACCTATACCATTGTGTTATACCAGGGGGAAACACTGTGTTTAGAAGACTTTCTGGTTGTAAAGTCAAGTGTTCAAATATTAGGGGAAAGGAGATTAAGAAATCAGGGATTAGGAGAATGGGTAGTCATCTATGAAAACTTAACCAGAGCCCTTGTGAAACAGCATAGTCTGTATTTACATGAATATCTACTACTTTCCAAAGGACATTTGGCACATTCAGTTCATGGAAAGGAAAGTGCAGAAATAATATGTTATATCTGTGTGGGAAAAAGTTTATTACCTGTAGAGCCTTGGCTTTCTTTGTGGCTGCTGTTAGGATATACTCAGTGCTTGAGGATGTTGCAAGAAGGGTGCTAGTTTTGTGGGGAATCAGCTCACAGAAACTTTGAAAAGATGGATTCTTTCCCTCATTCCACCATCAAATTCTGATGTGGTGCTGGGCAGTCACTTGCACTGGTTCTTTCACAGGTGGCCAATAATCACATGTTTCTCCATTTGAAAGTGCTTAACTTAGATTAGGTTTTCTATATAAAAAGTGCCATGCACTCATAACTGCAGTGAAGTTCTTGAGAGTATACAGGTGCATTAAGCTAAATACTCTGAAAAATTAATTCCTAGACATCCTAAAGAGGGCACCTAAAATTAATGTTCTTTTGTTTGGGTTTTGTTTGTTTGTTTGTTTGTTAATTTTTATCTTAATCTCTTCAAGCTCCTCCTAGTCAAATGAGATAACAGAACCTTCTTCCATCATCAGGTTGTTATGGAAATAAAGTCATTACAAATTTGAACCAGTTCTGTGCTACAGTGACAAGTGCTATGAATAAACCTTAAGATAAAATGCTGGTTTTGTATTGCCCTGGGTTCAGCAGTAGCAGTCATCTTTTCTCTTTCTTAGTAGATGGTACAGTGCTGTGTTTTTTGGGTCCTGCCATACTGTGGGAAAGCATTGGAGGATGGAAGACAGCTGTATGGAGTCCTTGAGGACAAGTTGCAGAAACTGCTGAAGGAGAGGGTGAATTGAGTCAGTTTGCCGAGGTGAAAGCCATCCAGCTGGCCTTTGACATTGCTGAACGAGAAAAGTGGCCAGTGCTTTATCTCTATACTGACTCATGGATGATGGCAAATGCCCTGTGGGAGTGGTTGCAGCAATGGAAGCAGAGCAACGCAGGGGTAAACCCATCTGTGCTGCTGCACCATGGCAAGATATTGCTGCCTTGGTGCAGAACCTGGTGGTGAAAGTACACCATATAGATGCTTATGTACCCAAGAGTCAGGCCACTGAGAAACACCAGAACAACCAACAAGTGGATAAAGCTGCTAAGATTGAAGCGGCTCAAATGGACTTAGATTGGCAACATAAGGATGAATTATTTTTGGCCCAGTGGGCCCATGACACTTCGGG
>JAOEHX010032396.1:31650-43354 GCA_025448015.1 Bolborhynchus lineola | reverse complement strand
AGCCAACTGTATCCTGCGCTGCATCAAAAGGAGTGTGACCAGCAGGTCGAGGGAGGTGATCCTGCCCCTCTACTCTGGTCTCCTGAGACCTCACTTGGAGTATTGTGTGCAGTTCTTTTGTTTTCAACATAAAAAGGACATGGAACTGTTGGAACAAGTGCAGAGGAGCACCATGAGGATGATGAGGGGACTGGAGCCCTTCCTGTATGAAGATAGGATGAGAAAGTTGGGGCTGTTCAGCGTGGAGAAGAGAAGGCTGCATGGAGACCTTCCAGTATCTGAAGGGGGCGTATAGGGATGCTGGGGAGGGACTTTTCATTAGGGACTGTAGTGATAGGACAAGAGGTAACGGGTTCAAACTTAAACAGGGGAAGTTTAGACTGGGTATGAGGAAGAAATTCTTGACTGTAGGGGCGGTGAGGCACTGGAATGGGTTGCCCAGGGAAGTTGTGAATGCTCCATCACTGGTGGTGTTCAAGGCCAGGTCAGAAAGAGGCTTTGGTGATATGGTTTAGTGTGAGGTGTCCCTGCCCATGTCAGGGGGGTTGGAACTAGATCTTAAGGTCCTTTCCAACCGTAACTATTCTATGATTCTATCTCCATGTCTGGTACTTCTCTGGATGAGGGCATAGAGGAGATGAGTCCTGAGCTCCTTCAGAGCTTTCTCAGCAAAAGATTTAGAAGGAAATAAATGACATCAAGATCCCAAGTGATACTTCCATGACTGCCATTCTTTTTTTCCACAGATGTTACCTCTGAGGGCAATGACTCAATTCCTGAAGCTGCCGGTAAGAGCCTTGCAGAAAATCGACATCTTTTTTCTCAGCAGGCATTCTCTGTCACTGTTTTAAGATGCCTGTGTGGGAGATAACTCAGTTGACAGTTCAGCCTAGCTTCCGAGAAACCTCCATGTCTTGGCTGATGAGGTAGAGGCATCTTCCAAAGTTTAGGATCTGTCCACACCACTAGAAGGCGTCTGCTGTGGAGAATGGTGCCTGATTCCAAGACTAAATCAAAACATATTTTTATATTCATTCACATTGTTCTGTAGACTGGCTTCATGTCTTCTCTAGACTCTAGGTCGTATGCTTATGGACCTAGGAAATAATTGCTTGCTCTCTTTGTACATTTTCTTCAGTTCAAAGAAAATGAACTGAAAAAAAGACACAAAGAAATAATAATATGATGGCTGTGTTATAGACTCCAGGCTGCTCTCGTTTTCTGTCATGATGCAGTTAGTGTGAGCTAAACACCCTAGGTCATGGCAGGGGGATACAGTACTGAGTTTGAGGGGTGCAAGGTATTTTTGTGCTAGTGTTTGGAGGCTGATGTAGCCAAAGCTGGCTGGTTGTGTTTACGAAGTGTAGACTGTTCTGTTCCCAAGCTGTTTCACTTCAAAACAGAGCTGAAGAGTGACCTAAGACATATAGATACAGTTTGTGTATGATCAGGAGAGCGCGGCCTGGAAAGGAGCTGGGGAGCTAAATTTTCTGACAGCTTAGGCTCATCCACACTAAAGGCTGCCTAAAACAGTTCTGTATTTCTTGGAAATAAAACAAAAAATGCACTAAAAAAGCTGATAATTATGATAAAAATTGAAATGGATGGTCCAGAAGTAAACCAGAAAGTTATAACTGTAATGGCAAGCAATATCATCACAGTAAGATAAATGGGACAAGCACACAGCAAGAAGCTAAGGTATTTCCTATTACATTAGAATTATGCAAAACTATTTTATAAAGACTCCAACCACTTATTTTAGAAAAGAGTGCCATACTACAGACAATATCCTGCAGGTTTTGGCAAGAGGTACATTTTAGTCTTTTTTTTTTTTTAAAAAAAAATATAATGCTGTGGATTATATGCACTATAATTGTTTGCATTCTGAGAATATGGGATGTAATTGCACCATTGAACATGAAAGAGCCCACTGATGCATTTGTCCAATTATAGTGCACATATTGCCTAGGGATGTGGGATAACTCTATTGTTTCTTTTCTATATGATGCAATTAAATTTTCTTTTCTGTGTACAATGCAAGTTACAACAGCTTGTCAGTCCTCACTGGAGACTTTGAGAATTACTAGAATGTCAATATTTACTCCTTTTCTACCAATATATAGCAAAGCTAAGGTCTCTCTCCTTGTACATAAGTGTGTGCATGTGTGTACGCCAAGTAAGTACTCTAGAATTTATAAGGGCTTATCAGCTGAAGAGTTAAAAACTAATATAATTTCCAAAGAGGACAAACACTGTAAATAAAATGTTTATGCAAAAGGTGAACTCCGTCTCACTGGAAATGGAAAAAAAAAATCTCTGGATGTAAACATATTTAGAACAAGAAAGTAGCTTTCCCAAAGGATATGTGAAAGGGAAAGAAAGCAATACAGATTAGCCAGTATTTTTAATTGTATTAGTGTGAGTATGTATTTCTTTATGTATTAATGAGAGGATAAGAAGGATGCTTTTTGAGATATGATCATGTTTTCACTGTAGAATCAGGAATTATGACCACAGCTCTTTAATTTTATACCCTCAGGAGGTGTGAGTTTAAGCCCTCTAATATCAGAAAATCTTAGCATGAGTGGTGCTATACTGGTAGCAGCAAAGAGGAAGTGATGAGGCAGTGAGAGAAGGGCTTGGCTTACTTTTAATGAAAAATACATGTTGCATTAGACAAGATAGACCTAAAGGGAAAGTACAATGTAATTTTTGAAAGCTTTACATATGTTTTTGGCACAGACTTTAATATCTAATGAAAATATTATGCTTTATATGGTATTCTATTGCATGGATTCAGTATACCTTTAGGTAAGTATTAAAAAATTTCTTATTAAAAAGGAATTTAGATACCCTGCTTGTTTCTGGCCTATCATTTGACTTTTTTAAACAAAACGACTAAGTGTGATCAAACAGATGTCTTTCTTTTTTTTTGCATTTTCACTGCCGAGTCTTGAAACAGTATTAGGAATCTCTTCAGCAATTTCTCTGCAAATATATTTTTTAAGGAGTCGTACATATTCCCAGATGTAGACACCACTTAATGCACTGCTAAAAGTCCCACTGATTTTGCTGGACTTTAGACTAGATCCTGAATGTACTTGGAAGAGTGCTGTAGCATGCATGCCTCAAGCCATATTCTGTACAGCTTATCTGGCCTGCAGATATACAGCAGGACCACTCAGACTTACCATGGCAAGTGTGAGGAACAGAAGAATGGAACAGTAGAAGTAATAAATCAATGTGAAATTATCAGCTGAATGGTACATTTTGTCCCCATTGTATGGAAACTTTAAGAGGAGATGTTTAAAAATTCTTTAAAATAATATGAAATGTGCATACATATATATATATATATACATATGACTCTCATGGTATGTGATTTGTGCTTTCATAACTCCAAAGCCTGCACAAATACTCTGCACATCAGACTGAGAGGTCCTTATAATTTCAAACAAATTCTTTTTCTTTCAAAAACATATTTTACTGGAACAACAGATTTATAAATTGTGTCTGATTACTTTTCTGTGGAAGCTGGGAAGCACAGATGAGTGACACAAGCAAAGAAAGGATAATATTTCATAGGCCTGCTTTTAAAATCATAGTAAAGTTCTAAAAGAAGTTTGAACCCTGAAATGGTAACAGATCTGATAATGACTTTGGCTTTGGGCATAAAAACACTGCACACTACATAGTTATTGCACAGCAACTACTTGGGTAGGTGTCTGTAAATGCCTCCACCTTCCTCCCCCGGTCAGTTTGATGATGTTTACCCTCTTCTATGTCTGCCCTCTTCTGTGTTTGCCCTTTTCGCTTCTGTGTTTGCCCTTTTCCATGTTGTCCTTTGGCTAACAGCATCTACGTGGGAAATTTACACCTAGTAACTATTATTCTGTGAGTTAATACCTTTACTGACCACAATTACATGCAACTTTCTTGGCCTGTGGTGTGTTTACAAGGACAGAGGAATCTGAGGAGGTGTTTAGAAAGCTGGGGTTGTCTCTGCGCATGCCATTGCTGACTCTTTTGCTCCCAACCACAGCAGCCTTACATTTCTGTTAGGCAGGCCAACTCCCTCATTCCCCTGGACTAGATCAATTAACTCAGCCTTTCAACCACATAAGTGATAACACAAGCTCTAGTGAGCAGAAACCAGGGAGCCAGAGCCATGAGTGCTGTCCTGCCCTTCTGTAGCCAAGTGGAAAGCCAGAGCCCCTGAACAGCTCTGTGTTTGACTAGTGCACAGATGACGGTAATGCAGTCTCTTTGCCAGAATTTGCTCTTGCCTGAAGCACCACCTGACTTGCCAAACCCCATGTTGGCTGTTTTCTGGATCCTTCCTTTTCCTCTGCAGCAAGCTTTTTTGATAAGGGCTGCAACAGAGTTCATAAATTTAGTCCCCAGAGGCAACTAGTAATACAAAGGGGAGAGACAGTGCCTGTAGGTGATGGAAGGTGAGATGAGTCAGCTTGCAAACCTCTCCCATTCTTGCTGCACAGCTATTTCTGTCTTCAGATTAGACTTTAGATTTGAGCATTTTTCCAGGCTGATCTAACCTGGGGATGAGGATTGAAGAAGAAAGATGACCAGACATTGAAAGTTGTGGCCAGGATCTGACTCCGGGAACACTTTGTCAAAATGACTGTAAATGCAGATCTTCAGTGGTCACTGTGATATATAAATTAAAAAAAAAGTGGAAAAGAGAGAGAATTAATTCATCGTACAGTGGAGCAGAAAACTCACATCTGTCCCTTATACAAGCCAGTACACCCCATTTATTAATGCTGTTCTCTGCACTGCTGGGTCTAGGCAATTAACTCCTCCTCACTAGCTTCCCTAGTGTGAGGATGGATAGACAGTATGTTTATCATGGGAACATATTGATTTCTTTTTTAAAATTGTCAAGTAAATTGCATAATTTTCAATCTGTTAGAAACTGGAAGATAAATGCCTGGTCACTTGCAATAATTCAGGGATGAACTTAATTGTCTAAATTCTGGGGCTGAAACACCCCTTCAAATGTAAACATGGGAAAGAAGTTCTGGATATATCAAGATTTGGTTTCTTTAGCCTCCAAATCAAGGTCTAGTTTCAAAAGCATCAGATTTTCCGAGATAGACAACCACGTGCAGCACACATATGAGTTAAAATCCTCTAGCCCTAAGGCACCTATTTCTAAAAAAGATATCTGGGTCATTTCAGTGCCCATTCTTTGTGTTTTCATGTGGAAAAATATGTAACACTAGCTTTTATGTAAAGCCCATGCCTTCACTTGTTAACTCTCCTTCCTCCTTCCTTGGGTCTCTCAGTCTTATGTCTGCTGCAGTCTATGCTGAAAGGAAAGAAGGGGGGGCAAAATTAAGGACTGACAAAATTTTAGAAGCAAATGGCTGTATTCAATGCAGAGAAAACTGAATGATTAAGATGCATTGCCACCTCCAACATTTCACAAAGATTTGGCCTGCTTGCTCTGAGCCTCCTTACCCAAATTTTATTTACCCTGATGTTTTCCACTTTGAACAGATGGTGAATCAACCTTCCGGGTGCAAGGCTGGCTGGGTTTTTTGAAAAGGATTTAAAATAATAAACAAAAGGATAGATAAAGTGCATCATCGTGGAGAGGCTGTACAAGCAAATACAAAACACAGAACATGGCTAAAATTAAATGTAGAGAAGTGGAAGCTGCATCTGTCAGGAGCAAGGAAACTGCCAAGGTAAAACATGGCACGTTCTTGTGTACAGAGGACTGGACTCTGCTAGCCATCCCAAACATCACGTGGTGCCTTACCTTGCAGGTTGCCACTGGAAGCGGGAGTTGGAGGTTTTCCAGTGAGACAAGGGGGGGCTCAAAATCACAGAATGAAATATATAAACCTTTAGAATCAGTTTAAGTAATAATAAATTTGATGGCTTTGTAACAGTAGCAATGGAAAATTACTGAGGTGCATGATTCACGGAAAAAAAAAAAATAGAATACAGCTAGAGACCATGCTGAAAATTCTTGTATAAGATAAACCATTGTAGTTAACATAGTTTTAGGCCCTTATGACCTTAGTATAAAAGGAGCTTAAGAAAAACAGGCTAGAAGAACAGGACGTAAGGATAAGGAGTATCTGGAATGGCAAGGGCCCAGGATGGGCTGCAGTTAAACTAAGTGATAAATAGAAGGACAGGATGATTGTTATGTCTGTGGTGTTAATGAACCAATTAAGCTGGTATAAGTATCTATTGCGCGTGCTTTGAAGGCCGCCAGAAGTGATGAAGATTGTTGGAAGAATAAATGACCCTCAGAAACCACCACTACCTTTTTGTAGGCAGGAGGGGAACTTTCTGGAAAATTATGTAATCCATATGTAGCCTTATGAATATGCATGTATGCCCAGGGGCTGTATAAGGACGGCTTGTGTAGCAATATGGGGGGACATGTTAGGAGGAGCTATCCCCTGTGTCTCCCGGTGCCTCAATAAAGAATACCTGCTTGTCAACTTGAAAACTTTGTTGGTGAGTTTGTTCCTGAAGTATTCTCCGAATCACCAGGGGCAGTAAGATGGCAGGGCACTTCTGCTCCCCGGGAGAGCAGGAACAGCTCTGCAGGAACACACTACTTGCAACATGCTTGTCCAGCCCTTTTGGCTTTAATCAAATTTGAGTGGCCTTTCTTTCCTTAAGAACTACTCTGGTGCTTGCAATATCAGGAAATCTGAATTCCAAATTACATTTGAATGAGTCTTACATGAAAGAGGTAATTTAGGATCAAAGCTAGAAATGTTGAGTGAAGCTCTAGAGTGTTGCTTCAGAGGCTGAGGGCAGCAGTCCAAAGAATAAGGTCAGACTGATGGAAACAGCAAAAACAGCAAAAAAATTGAGGCAATAGCAACAAAAATAATAAAAAAAAACCAAACCCAAAACAAGTGGAGAGTCATAAAACAAATATTAGGCCAACAAATTAGAACACCTGAATATAAAATGTCAGTAAGAAAGATCTTTGTGGAAAATGTCATGAAGATGTGAAATAAACCAAAGCAAAATTGACAGGAGGCAAGAACTGACTAAACCAAATATAGAATAGAAGCAGATAACTCAGGCATGGAAATAACCATATGTAGAAATACAGAAAAACAAAATTAGTGGGAGTGAGCAAAAACTAGGTGTATATTTAAGAAGCTCGTTAGTGGTGCTTGGATGCTCCAGCAGTTCCCTACATCAAAGAGCCCTTGCAGGGTCGAGACACTGCAGTGCTCCCAGCCACAGCCCTCACTGCACCAAGGAGATGCACAGACCCTGTGCATTTTCCAGGCAGCTCCTGGCAGCTAAGCATTGTGAAATCTGGCCAGAGTTTAAAGCCATAGTGCTTTTTCAGCCATCCACTGGGGTAGATGTTTCCACTGGCAGAGAACTGCTGGCAATGAATCAAACAGTCAGCAAATGAAAAATAAGTACAATCAGACATTTGAGAACAAAAATATTGTCAGAGAAAATCTCCAGCTCATTTAGAGCTGTCTGTTGTTGCACTTAAGGTGCCTGTATGCTTCAGGAGCTGGGCAGAAAGCAGAAAAAACCCCACACTGCTTCACTAGAGTGTAAACACACCATGGATTTTGATCTGTTTCGACAAACTGCTCTTTTGGAAAAAATTACAAAGATACACAGGAAGTGCTGGTGAAAACCAGAACTGGATACTGTCAAACATAGGACACTTCTCTGATCAAGGCAGGGGCAGTATCTGCTCTGCTTAACTCTGGAAGTGATGTGACTTGAGATTGTCCCTTCTCAGGTGGGTATCATTACCACTGAGTAGAGAATTAACATTCAGGCAGAAAATTTCCGATGGATCCAGCTCTGGCAGATTCAGAAGCTGCTGCCCACAGTTGCCCACTCTGTCTCTCTGCCAATGATTGCTGGTATTAAGATGTCAAGCTATGAATTCCAGTGGCCAAGGTATGGGTTCACTTTAATCAAGCCTGATTTGTAATCCCCAGTGAAGTGTTGAGTTAAACAGTGATTAAGATGGTCTTAAACCACCTCAGCTATTAGCTTCATTGCAAGTGAGGCAGAGATTTCACATAGTTCTTGACCCAGTGTGTATTTTAAATCATTTAAATCCATATAAAATGCAATAGCATCAAGGAAGATATTGAATAATCTTTGGAGATAGTCACCCTGAAAGAAGCTCACATAAGGATCTCATAAGTATGTGCATTATACTCATAGGGCACTCACAGAAATATATGACATCCTTGTACAAATTTCTGCACAAACCCAGTAAATCCAGCAACTCAATCCCAAATTTTTCACATCTGCATTGTAGCTTAGTGCTTATTTACTGGACCAGTATTATTAGCAATTTGAAATAATAATAATGATAATAGTAATAATAATATAACAATAAAAAAGATTTCTCAGGTTCTTCTCGATTCAGGGTAGGAAAAAAAAAGTTTAAAATGGCAGCAAAGTCACCAGGATGTAAATGCATGAATGTTTCAAGACTGGGCTAGTATCTTATTATGAATAGCTGTCCTACTGATAATCAAACCGATTTTGTAGTACATCTGTTTTGCTCTTCATTCTTAAAGATGGATATTGCAGAAAAACTTTCCATCATCTGGTTAATCTTACTTTCCCTCCTTTGTTTTTTTGTGCTTTGCTGCTGCTATTCATTTCATGCTTCTCTTTCCCCATCAGTCCCCTTCTTCTCTCCAGTCATTTTTCTTCCTTCTGTTCTCTTTTCAGAAACATTTCTTTCTTCTTTGCAGTGACTCCCTTTTCATCACAGGAGAAATCTGGAAGAAAAATAGTAGAGGAGTGTTTTCTCTGCCGCACTAGAGGAAAGTCACTGACATAGTAGGCCATCTCTCAAAGGGACAAGGTTGGGCTCCTGAGGTGCACACACTGACTATACCAGCTCTACTTCTTTTGCTGTTACATGCTTTTACATTACATGTTTTTTCCATGCAGCTTTAGTATTAAGATGACTTTCTCTTCCTTGCATATTTTCTATTGCATCTTATTGGTCTCTGTACAGTGATATCATAGACTCATAGAATAGTTAGGATTGGAAAGGACCTTAAGATCATCTAGTTCCAACTCCCCTGCCATGGGCAGGGACACCTCACACTAAATCATGTCACCCAAGGCTCTATCCAGGCTGGCTTTGAACACTGCAGGGATGGAGCATTCACAACCTCCTTGGGCATCAGACTAGCCCCTACATCACTCTGGATTTGCTTCCAGGTGGGATGTGAGAGCCTCCTCCAGTCTGGAGCATTCACCTATGATCTTGTATCTGGGGGTATAGATGCATAGAGAAGGCAACTGACAGGATAATTACCCAAGCATGGATAGACCTATGGATGGACTATTCCATCAGCACATTCATTCTTTAAACAAATAAAAAATAGACTAAACCATTGTTACATTAGAGCAAATCCAAACAAAAGTGAAAAGGATTCAGAATATGGAACTGGGGTGCAAGAGGAGGAGAAATGCATTCACTCTGTCTTAAGGAATAAATGACAAACAATAGGCTTCCTTAACATTGTCCACACAAATGTATCTAAACAAAGGGAAGAAGTTGTGGTAAAGATCTAAAATTGGTTCAACAATTATAGAATATTGTTTGTGACATTCTCTGAGTCAAACAGCTTCTAAGTTATTTTCTTCCTTTTTTTTTTTTTTTTTTTAATTTTGTCCTAATTTATTTAATTCTGTATTAGCAGCAACTGGAGGAAGAAAACTCTCAACCACAAAACCATTGCCATGGCAAAAATACCAGTTTAAGGATGACTGTTTTTTATTTTTTCTGGCTTTAAATATTTCAACATTAGTTTGAAGTGTATACAGAGCTGTAGCTGCCTGTGGCAACTACATGTTCCTGCAATCACAGGACTGTGAAACACAGATCAATATCACAGAGGGGCTATAATCAACATGCAGATTAGTGAACAGGATTGTATCCACCAGGGAACAGTAGAAGAAAGACTAGTTATGCAATTTAATTGCTGAGTTGCTACTAAATCTCAGCTTTCTATCAATCTCTCTCCATTATAACCATTGATGTATAGCAGACATTAGGAAAATAACACAGTAATTCAGAACTGCTGGAGTTCAAGCAAATTTGGGAACTTCATGAAAAAAAGTCAGCATTATTTTGAACCTCTGAGCCTGTGAACACATCTGAGAGATTATTCCCAATTTTTCCTTTGAGTAGACTCTTTTAGTAACCCTTGTGCTCAGTACTACTGGTAATAGTTAAGCAAAACCTTCCTGAAACAATGTTAAGTCTGTTTCAATGTGCTTGTGAATGAAAGCATTTCCAGCTTTTAATTAATTCAATTAAGTGAAGTGCTATAGAAAATTAGTGGTGGAAATAACCTCTAGGTATGCATTATTTAACTTAGCTACCTGTTAGCTCCATCGGACTGTCTTTTTAATTCTTTCTTTGGAGCTTTTTATAGACATATGGTTCAGCAGTTCCTGAAGAGGCTCTTCTTCACTTTCATAGGCTCCACTTCTGGGACGCTTTCTCACAACGTTCATCCTTGAGTTTTCTGCTGCTTCATATAATTTCTGCTCTTCCCCATCCTTATTCATATTCACACTTGAATCCTTTTTCTTTGTAGTTATGCCCAATCATGTGGATATGTTATTAAAGTCTCCCTCTCCTTTTTTTTATTTTTTTACAAAAGTGAGTGCCTTGCTGTCTCCTATTGGTGTCATAGCACTGTGGGCTAATGTATTTCCATCCCTGTATCATTTTTCTCTACCGTTTTTCTCTTCAGCTAACCCTTATAGAGCATGATTGTTAATTACACTTCTCTAAATTATTTCTGAGCACACGGAGGGAAGCTAAAATCCCAGGATGTGACCCCTTAGCTTATTCATCAGAAAATTGCACTGACGCTCTGATGACCGTTATTGCTTATTACAAACTCATCTCCAGTTGGCTGTTAATATATCACTTTCTCAGTTCTCAGGTAGTTTATGATTTTATTTTTTTTCTCAACTGATTGCTTTCCAATCCTCGTTTGTGTTGACTGTCAGTATTTTTATTAATCTACCAAACAAAACCACAGGTTCTTACTGGCACAATTTAATTGAACTTTGGAACCCATAATGCAGCTGTGTGTGAGAAGTATATTCAGGTTTACAACAATTTTACAATTTTCCTAACCGTTGTTCCCCAAGTTCAGTATGACCCAACATTTGAAACCACAGGTGATATTTCTGCCATCTCATCTGCTCTGTTCTTTTGGCTTCATAGATAGCTGATCAAACACAGCCTTTGCTCACTGTTCATTACATCATGTTGTAAAGCATCCTCATTTACATGATGTAAAGCATCCTCATTTTTCTAAAATTTACTTTGAAAGTGAAGGTCAGTATAAAACTTTTATTGAACCTTTAAAAAGAATCATCTGTCATCTTTCCTTCTTTCCTATTGGGTGTCTTAAATCCTGTTTAAAGATGATGTAAGAGGACACTTCTTCTTCACATAGGGATTTTGATTGGCTTTCTTCCTGGCACTATTTTTCAATCAGTAAATGGACATTTATCAATATGTCTGGTGCTTTGGTAAGAGGGTAAAGATTATGCTCAGAAGCAATACATCCCTACAAGAAAGAAGTACTGCAGGAGGGCCAGGAGACCTCCTTGGATGGATAAGGAGCTGCTGAGGAAAATTCGAAGGAAAAAAAGAGGCTTATAA
>JAOEHX010032396.1:0-30089 GCA_025448015.1 Bolborhynchus lineola | reverse complement strand
GTCAGAGTAAACATTACTGAGCAGCAACTAAAAACATCAATGTTATCAGCGCTGTTCCCAGGCTGAAAGTCAAAAACTGCACCAGCTGCTAAGAAGGAGAAAAATGACTGTTACTGCCAAACCCAGGATATATACATACTTTATACAAAAGGCTGTCTTAAAAGCTACATCTTTATAGGTAATAACCTGCTTAGAAAAACACTTTCTTGAATTATTTATACTTATTTGGAGCAGCAAAATCAACCAGATTTTTCTAAAGTCAGGCTCCAAATAAGAGTCATTAATACATAGATTCATATCTTAGTGCTAAGGTGGCTTAGTATTTATTTTTTAATCACATAGGAAGGACAGTTTGCTGCAATATAACTTACCAAGCAAGACATGTCTATAAAACATTCTAATGTGACTTCTTAGGTTAATGGAAAATTTACTTATAGAAAAATGTCTGAGAATGCTTTCACATGCAACGTAAAGGGGAAAAGTTGTAAGTTTTGCAAAATCTTGTCTCTTTCTGTGAAAATTTTAAAAATAGTATGTATTAACAAAAATGTTATTTTGAAAAATGTGCAGAAGTCTATTAAGCTTTTGGGTCAATGGTGGTAATGAACATCATCAGACTGAAAAAGAAAAAAATCTGCCACAGTTCTAGACCCTCAGTGAGAATCATCTGGGTAGAAGTCTTGCCTAAGTGGACAATAGCAAGTGTTAATAACCCTGATTCTTTATTGTCTCAGACTTTTTGCTATTGCCTGCAAAGACAGTGTATTCTGTTGATAGTTTATGGTATTTTCTCATATGTCAAGTATTCTTTATTACTTTATTCATATCATCCCGCAAGTAGAGAGGAACTACCTGGAGCAGTTCCTTCTGAGCAACCCAGTCTCCAGAAACCTTCAGGCCATTTGCAGGATCAAAGTCTGCTTTTGGTTATAATTAGAATGGACAGTACAACAAGTTGGATCACTGGAAAAGTTCCATGGCAATCATGTGGGAGCAGCTTTGTGATTCCAGGCCTGTCATTTCTCTACCTAGCTTGGCTCTGCCTTTTGAGGAACCCAGGAGACAGGAGCAGCTGCAGAGATAGCTGACAATTTCTGTGTGAAAGAGGAAAAGATGCATTAATGGGAACACTGACATTTAGCAGCTTTTGTTAGTAGTGGTTTCCAAATACTTCCATACTCCAAGAATAGTAAATAAAAGTGAGCTTTTTCTGGTTTCTGTTTCTTCACTGGATGATACCCAAATCCAGAAATATCTTTCAATATCAGTTCATAAATTCTTCTTGAGAAAATGCTCCCATGAAAACATACAAAAAGAAATTCTCCATTGGCTTCCATTTCAATGCCAAAGCTATCTCCCTTCTGACATAAGCTTAATGTTACTTCATTTTTGTCACTGAAAGTAATTGACATGAAAGTGATATTAAAGAAATTATTTATATTCAGAAAATAAAATTCACAGCATCTTAATTTCCCACCTGATTATTTTCTTTTCCCTTTTAATTTTCTGTAATTGTGTCCTACATTTATCCCTAAGAAAGCTGGAAGGTCTGATGCATGTTGCTATGTACTAGGGCTCACTTTTCTTTGACCATTTTTGCAACCAAAGCTTCTTCTGTGAGTATTTGTATGCATTGCTCTGGGAGTTTCATAAACATCTCTGAACCCAGTATATGAAAGAAGAGTGGAGAGAAGAATGTTGAAAGAATTTTTGAACATAACTTTCTCCATGTTACTGCCCATCTGTGTACATGAGATACTGCCACTTCTCAAAAAGTTGTGTTTGCATTTGTGCACTGTGTTTTTCCAGTGCACATAGTGCACATACTATTCTGAATATATGCTTGAATGACTAATACTGTATTTCTTCTGTAACCATTTGGTTTGTATTATGTCAGACTGATAGCAGGAAACAATTGCTTCTGATGTTCTCCTTCATTGTTATTGCAAAAAAAAAAAAAAAGAAAAAACAGAGAAAGAAATATTCACGTAGACGAATCTTCAGTGTTACTTTCTTTTGTGTTTGATTTTGCTCTTGGGTGGGATAGGTGCAACCTTTTAATGATAGACAGACATAAATGGAACTACTGTTGCCAAGAAAGCAGCAGCCTATAAAGCAAACTTTTACCTCCCAACCAGAGCAGGAAGAAAGCCCCAAATGCTCTGGTCTTTTGCCTGCAATCTTGCTATAAATCTGGGTGGAAATAGATTGTTTCTGTCATTCATAGAAGAGCTGTGACAAAACTTTAAGAGAGGACCTTGATTACTCTATAAAGGGTGAGCTGGACCAGATCTAATCCTTACTAATGCTCATCAGAACTTTCCCATTCTCTGCTGAGTGCTGTGCAATGGTTTCTGATGTCTTTTCATTCAATAATTTAAAGCTTCATCAAGAATCTTCTGTCTGTTGTTAGTGACTGTGGAAATACCAGGAGAAGATTTTGTTGGACATGTTTCAGAACAGAGAAAGTGCTGACATTTTACTATCAGCTGATACTTTTGAAAAATTCATTGTGGTAAACCAAGCTCGTTAATTTGGGCAAAATTCTGGAAAAAAAACCCCAACAAACCACTGAAGAAACCAACCAACCAAACAAGCCAGCAGCTAACTGGGACTTTTAATTTTCATGTTTTCTTCTTTGTGTAGTTCTTTTTCAATATAAGGGCAATCACCATCATGTTTTGTTAAAATATTGCCAGTTAGAGCCTAACTGGGTAAGAGTGCACCATATATTGTGTGTTCAGGAAACCCTCTCGTTGCATGGGATCACTTTTGCTTGGGGGCACTACTAGTGCTCTAGACTATCAAATTGCAAGATTTCATATTTGTAACCTTGCTCTTTCTTCTTTGCTTTTTCTTCTGAGCTCTCCTTCAAGCCCTCCTGATACATCAAATGAATACTTTCTTTGTTCTCCTCACTTTATACGTTTCAGGGTAGGTAGAATATCTATAACTGGTATTTGGTAGCCCACTGGTTTATAAGAGAAGCTCATTAAAACACTATGTTGGCAAGGGAAAATTACAAGTCATGAATGGTAAATAGTTTCTACTTCAAATCAGAAAACACTTTCAGCTTTCAAATATCAATTTTTTTCATAGCAGCACAGGGATTTTCTTTTACTTCAGTACTGCACAGTTCTACAAAGGCAATGTTCCCTAGATATTAGTCAGTGAGTGACCTTTTAAACTGTAAATGAACCATGTTGAAATATAAACAAAGTGGGCTGCAAAGAAAACATTGGTCTTGCAGGTTAGCAGCTATGAAACCTCTTTGCTATTGCTATAAATTAGTATTTGGAAGACTATTGGCCACTTCAGACGTTTTGGATCAATTCACCTTAGCCAAGAAATAGACTTTTAACTTCCTAATAACAATGAGTTAAAGACCTCTGTAAAATCTAGGAATATGATGATGCTGAGCTCATTCAGAGAAAGTGGTAAGTTTGGTTGATAGAGGTGAGTAATTGCTCAATTCTAATAGAACTTTATAAGGCCTTTAACTTAGCACTGCATAATATTCTGATTAAAAATAGTCACTCAAGATTGTCGGTCAAGGACATATTAAGTAGATTAAGACTTCACTAACTATCAAATCCCAAAAAGCAACTGTCAAAGAGAATCACAGACCAAAGGATTTTCAAGGGGTACTGATGATATTTACAGGAGGCTGGATGCTGTTCAGTATTATCTTCAGTGATCTTAAAATATACCTATCATCAGAGTTGTACAATGCATGGATGAGACACTTTATAGACAGATAATGATGAGAATTAAATGCCTCTCCCGGGAGATTTTGGATTACATAGTAGATTTGGTTTATTCAAGTGGGACATATTTCAATGTAGCTGAATACTGAGCCAAAAATTTTACAGCTGTGAATGCAGAGCATATGCAGTGATCAGGAGATTGCTTCTTGGAAAGCTGTGTCTCAGAAACAATGGAGTTATTCCAAGGAAGAACTAATTTGACATGAAATTTCAGGTGATGCAGTTCAAAACTGGAGAATGACTCAAGATGTGCAAAGTCAGAAGCCATGTGATTCATAACTTTGACAGCCTCTATAGGCTTCTTGGCCCATATACAATATTTAGGTATCGCTGTATTACTGAAAACCCTTGTCTAGCTGTCAGTTAACCTGGAATGTGAAATGCTGTCTCTGACAGCTGTTTGCACATAGTCACACAGTCAAACCCACATCTGCAAATCCTGGTAAGATCCTGAAATTTGACATTCTTTGTCTTCACCATCTGCAAGGCCTTATTCGGTAGCCATCTTCAGGGCTGTATCATGTCTTGCATAAACAACAGAGATGAAAGACTTCTGTGAGAGACTGCAGGAACTTATTTAAGCTGGTAGCTGGAGCATTCATCTGAGTAGCAGGAGACCTGTTTGGAAGCTGTGACCAACTCTCTCACTTCCAAAGACAAGTTCTCCTTTGCAGTTTACTTGGGTTACACTATTGCAGTTGCATGAAATACTTAAAGTTTTGGCCTGAGAGAGGAAAAGGATGAAACTGCCTTTGAAACTTACAGGACAGGACAGTTGGTTGGGATGCAAAAAGCCAGATGCAGATCCTTGCTCTAAATTTGGTGCAACAGATATGTCCTTTACCTTCAAGGTAGGTGCTCTTCTTGTTGACCTGTTGGTTATATGATGTAGCTTTTTGTTCCTTTGTGACTCTGTAGTTAAATTATGAGCACAAGAGTACAGTGAGCCTTCTTTGTCACACATTTGCTGTTCAGACTCTGCCTGTTTCCAGGTGGATCACACTCAGTGTGTATACACCGCATTTAGGAAAAACAGTGAGGGTAGTACATGAGCTACAGCTTAACCACTGTCTCATGGTGTGCTTGACTAACAGGGCAGTCATGGCTTTCAAGCTGCGTCCTTTCTCACTGAAATGGGCAGTAGCATATTGTCCTGTTTTTTTCTGGCCCCTTTCTTTCTGAGAAGCACAGCTCACACCTTTCTTAATGACAATGGCTCTGCAATTGTGATGTTTCTTTGTTCTATTCCTCTACACTTTGATATTCTCTTTTGTGTATATGTGAGACTGTACAGAAAAAACTCTTACCATGTGTCCAAAAGAAACCCTAACCTGACATGACCTTACTGGAAATTAAAGTGGTGCATTTCTCCCCTTCTTATTTCCCTCTAGAGTTTATTCATCCTGCTAGTTCTGCAAGCAGTAGGATCGTCTTGTGTTCCTATGGCTGTATGCATTTAATTCAGATTCTCCAGTGTCTAGTAGTATGTTAGTTGTAATGGAAGCTTTTTCTTACAGTTGCAGTGTGGATAACAGCTCTTCCAGGAGGTATACTTTGGTGCCTAATAGGAGCTGAGTGTGTGTCATTACCTCTTTGGGGGGAATCTACATAGTCTTTCTCCTCCAGTTGCTTATTTTTTGGCATCTTGCAGAGACTTAGTAATTTCTAAAACAGTACTTCTAAGATAATAAATCTACTGTGAGAAACATGGTTACAATTCATCAAGAGGCTTAAGCACCAGCAGGTAGAGACAGAGATAGACAAGACAGACACAACACGATTCTTCCTTTTGGGAGCCAAATGAAAAAAAAAATGCATGCTGAATTTCTAAATGTTTTTTTGATTTTTTTTTTTTTCAGATTCAGTCCCCAAATGTTGTCTGTGTGTTTTTTCTGCAGATATGAAGGTGTTTGAAACTGATTTTATTCCTGTCAAGGCAGTTCCATGCTATGACCATGTTCCAGCTCTGGTTTCTTTTGACAGACTCAACAAATTATATGCTCTAAATCTGTCAGCGCAAGGTGTTCTTATTCCAGACCTGAGATCAACTGTATAGTTCTTTTCTAAGCATTTTTCACATCTTTTAATATCCTTTATAGTAAACACCAGACATGTATGCACTATTCTAATATCAACCTTCCCTTGTTTTGTAGGTTTATATTCAGCTTTGGCCAGGAATAAAATGTGTTTGAGACTTACACAAAAAAGAGAATATTTAGTAGCTTTTTCAGAATTGTTAAGGCTTCCAGCATAACCACAGCTCTGATAAATAAGTTACGATTGCTGCATTTAGTAGCCACTGGAGGTTTCAAGTGCCTGATGCCTCATAAAGCACTGTTTGTTGTAAATTGTCTAAAATGGACAAAATGTAATAATTTAAGACAGTTTAAAAAAATTACACTTAGAAAAATAGAATAAGTGCTCTGCTTCCCACTTTATAAAACAACAACTCAACCTTCTTATTATAATAAAGAAAAACATGAAAAATCTGAGCTTTAGTGGTGTAACAACATGTTGGAACCTCATTATATGACAGTGATGTGTCAATGCCTCTCAGCTGCTGCATGACCTTGTTGTATATTAGTTTTTTGCGCAAAAAATTTTCTGAGTCCTGGAAATAGTGCAGCACATCTTTGGACACATTCTTCATAATGCTTCAGAAGGATGTACTCATTACAATATAGTGCACATCTTGTTAACGTGTGTACTTTATAGCTGTTTATAATCTGTTTATCTGCATTTGGGGATTAACTCTGCAGCTTTCCTCATCAGTTCTTCTGCTTGTTGTAGGGTCTTTTTATTGCAGCACATCAGATTGCAGACTTATTTTAGATTTGTCTTTTTGCCTCGTTGATGAGTGACTACCACAGGATGTAAGTCTAATCTATGTTGGCCTTTTGAGCAGCTGTTAAGAACAGCTGACCACAAAATGTCCATTCAAACCACTGAATCTTTGTAGAAGAAAACAAAATCAAACCTAAAACACCCTGGAAAATAATTTATTAGAAAATCTATTTAAAATTTCTGTATAAACCAGAAAATTTGTTTTTCTGATGGAAAAACAAGGGATGACAGAAGGCTTATCTTCTTGTGACTCTGGGTCTCAGTTGTCATTCTGGGTTTTGTTTTACATTCTGTAGAGAAGTCTAGATACAGTTACATGAGGTAAAGGAAGGGATGTCTCTCCCTGCTGTAAAGCATTCTTATTCTCTTTAGTGCTTGAGAATATCAGTGTAAGCTGATGGGCACCTCCTCTGTAAAGCCTTTGAAGTGCAGCAGCTCAGGGCATAAAGACTTGGAATTGCAAAAAGAAACATTCTCAGCCTTCTTGTAGCTGAGCTTTGACCTCTGTCAAAGTAGAAAGAAAGAAAAGGTTTAAATAGAAATTGTCAATTTCTTGCATATGAAGCTACTGGTTTAATTTAAAGCATTGACAATTTCAATACTTTTTTAGTGTTATTTTTATTACATGGTCCTATTTTTCTTTAGATACAAAAAAAATAAATATTGTGGACCCTGCTGTCAGCTAAGGTAAATCTGTGTTGTTGTTGCTTTAGCAAACTCATTTTTATTTACATCTGAGCAGTATCTGACAGACTGAGAAGAGAACACTCTTCCTTTGCTCAGAAAAGTGTGATTATTTAGTTGCAAATCATGGGTTTTTTACAGAAGGATGTGATGCGGTCTAAAAAAGTCTGCTACCAGTGCTGATACCACTGGACTTCAGTGCAGCATCACGTATCTTTTCTAAATTATTTCTGCTGACATTGACTTTTATGGTTCTGATTTAAGGCAGCACTTTAATGAACATTTTTTAAATTTGATCCTGGGCTAGAATTTACATAGTTAAAAGAATGTAAGTGCATTTTTAAAGAGAAGATTTATTTTAGAGCTATCTGATTTATTTATTCACACACAATCAGTATGTGTTGATTGCATTTATAGTTTCTTTGAATGGTCTCAAACTTGAAGGACACTTTCTGACACTATGGTATAAACCAGTAAAAGTGATAATATATCTCACAGGGTGAAATTATTTCCTCTTTTAAAAGTATTTCTGGGAAGCAAGGGCTAGTGTGTCACTCAGTGGAGGGAAAAGGACTGCTGCTGTTGTGACCCTAAATTTGTGACATCCAAGATAGTCTCACACATCTTCTGACAGTAGGAAGCTAGCAGAAGTTATATCACCTAGAAGCTGGTTCAGACCATAGATAGTGACTTCTGTTTTTTTGAAAAGTGTTTAAATGTCAAACAAAATTTAATACAATTTGAATGACAAATTCCAGCAAAGCTATTTCTGGACATAGATGGGCAATGATGGATGTTTTGAAGGCTTTAGGAGTTCTAATCCTTCTGCAGGGCCTTATGGAAACAGGTTTCAGTAATCAAGCCTTGATTGAAGCAGATGAGATTTGGCCCTAAGTGTTAAGAAATATTCAGCCAAGGATCATCCTATACTAAGACTGACTTTGTATTGGACTTTGGGAGCACACAAACCATCAGCAGGATTCTGTGTATACAACATATTCTCATGGACCATAATTCTTAACCACTCACTGTTGGCACAGGCTGCTTTCGCAGAAGTGGCACAGTTCATTTTGACTCTTTGTTACTCATGGCATGTGGTTAGTCATCTGAGTCCAGTTAGTTCTGTTTTTACTCACTTCCTGGCTGATAGCTTTTAAACAGAAGGTATAAATACAAAAGGATCAATAAGCAGCAATGACCAACTCTCTGCTTTCGTTTAATGTTTGAAAACATTTCCATGAAAACCTGAAAAATGTGACTGGTCATATACCAGAAACTTCATAATGATCTGTGAGACACTCACATCACGTTTTCCAGTGAAGTGAAGTCAACCCATTTAGTTATGAATATACCTGAGACTCTATATATCCATTATTCCTCTCCTGAGACCTGAATATTTCCATTATTCATCTCCATTAGACCTTGAAATATTTGTTTCCAAAACGAAACAAAGAAAACCAAGGGAAAACCTAATTCCTTATAATCCAAAGGCAAACTAAAGAGTGAAGCTTCAAGATGGAGGGCAGAGAATAGGAAAATATTAATTGATGTTGTCTTCTAAATGATGTTTTTAGTTGCCTTTTGAAAGATTTTTATTCCTTTTTTTTTTTTTCCATTCACTTTCTAATTTAAAGTGCCTGAAGGCCAAATCACGTACAAATGCCAACAGTGCTGTAGCAGGCATCAACAGTAACTTTAACATGAATGAAACATTTAGTCTGGATTACTCACTTTATTCACCCATTCTTGACTTCATATTCTAGGAGTTTATTTTAGTAAAGACTGCTTTCTTTTCAGCATATTGTGACGGTATTATCATCCTTCATAGAGGCTGAATTGCAATTAAGTTTGAAATGTGTTTCAGGTTGAGGATTTGAAGGTCATTTTTGCACCAGAAACATCTTATGTATTACAGCAGGTTTGTTGATGTAGCTAAGCTAGTGCAGTTCTAGTGGTAAATGCTTATTCTGTAGAAACAGCCTGTCCTGGGAAAAAGATGTGTTGTGCTTTATTTTATATAACTTCTTCCAATGAAATAAACTATACTGGCAAAAGGATTTTTTGTTTTCCTTTCAAATAGAACTGTATAAGCCCTGGCTCACTACTTTAATAATCCTCCGCAAGTTATTGTACCAGCACAGAATGTCTATTGGTGCACTAGAGCTGGATGAGGATTAAATATACTGGCCAGAGAAATTTAAGCTTTAGTAGCAGGGACTGCTTTTGTTCACACTTTTGGTAAAAAAGGTTTCTCTTCTGTGACTGAGACTTCCATGCCAGGCAGACACTTCTTGCATGGGCTGATAGTAACAGACTCAACTATGATGCATGAAAGCAGAGTTTATATTCTTATTCTAGGTGCATATTCCTATTCCTAGTGTCTCAGTTTATACTTTTTCCCCACCCTAACTGAATGTGGTGTTTCAGGTGTTCTGAGGTCCATAAATCTCAATGTTTTGTGGCAAGAATGGGCACTGTAATTGTGATGTGACATAGAAAACTGTTGAAATCATAAAAATCTCTGCAGTGCAGAGATCACCTCAGCTGGTTACAAATCATTCTTCTGTGTCACTTCTTTCCATATAAATGGTGTGAAAAGGAACAGGGGAGCATTTCAGTATCTCCATGTATTTGAAGATCTCATAAAGCAGTTAGGCACAGATCTCTTTTTCCCCCCATGGTCAAACAATGCCTACAGAGCAGGGTTTGGGGATGCTTCTGTCCCATGGTGCAGCAGGAGGTGAAAAAGTCTCTTCTCTTTGTACAAGAAGAGTTGGTAGCAATTTGAAATATTACCATACAAAGAAAGCTAGGAAAGAAAAGAAGTAAGGATGCTGTTTTTAGAAAGAAACGACAGGGCTTTTTACTAACTTGTACAAGCTGTTGCAACAGTAGTTGAGGCAATATTTGTTATTAAAGCTCATACATTTCTCTGTGAAGAAATTTCTGTAAGTGCAATACAAAGAACTATGCAGTCTATCTCAGCTTTGGGGAAAAATATAAATAATATTCTTTCCTTGCCTGATTCATTGTGCTGCATATTCAGAACACATATTCAACCCATCAGTTATTTCCAGGTAATTATTGGTTGCTACACATCTGCGTTCCAGTGGTCGTAGGAATGAAAATGGGTTTCCTTTACAGCATTTCCCTTCATTTCATATCTCTCTAATTTTTGGGGTTTTTTTATGATCTTTTTGACAGCAGAGATTTTGTCTTATGCAAAAAGTTCAGTGTGAGTTAGCTTGAACCAAGTTTAAATAGACTGCTGTATTTTTTCTACTGTTTGCTCAGCTCTAGTTTCTGCTCTTTGATGTAATTCTAGGCAAAGAACAGAAAATACCCCTATTTTGACCTTTTGATCTGAATTGCTGTTAACTTGCAACTTTTCTTTTTACTTAGTCAGCTGCCTTTGAGCAACAGATAAGATTGTCAAGGCACAGGATGTTTACAGCTCTGTACTGCACATAATCTTATGTGCACTCAAATGTGTTACCTTTACTGATGTGGCTTCTAGCGATGTCAATTAAATGCCAAACAGATGACGAGAATAAGTACAGTCCTTGTTTCAAACAATGTGAAGACCAGGAGCTTGACAAGCTACCACAAAAGTACAGAGTGGTGATTTGGGGAATAAGGTAATGGCAACAATACCATAGTAAAACATCTTTACACATCAGTATATTCAGGGGTGAAAATTATCACAGTAATATATTAATATATTGCTTAATATATTGTTGTAATACATGACATATATATATAACAGTATAGAGTAATAATTAATAATCTGCATTTCATCATTATATTCTAGTTAATCTCTTATCCCTCTTGTTCCCTTCACCTTTTCCTCTTGTTTTCATTTTGTCCATTTGCACTGTAGGAATAATTCGAATGTCTCATAAATACTCCTGTTCTACAGTGATTTCTTCAGATACAGAAGCTTTGAAGGTCTCACTTAAATTATGCATATACACGATTAATATTTCTTGAGAGATACATTTCTGAAAACTTTCAAGTTACAAACATCAAGGTTTTTGAACATGCTCAAATACTGCCAGATCAATGAATGATTGTTGGTACTTGTTAGTCTAGGCAAATTCAATTTTTGCATAATAATTACAGATGAACCTCTGAAGAGTTCCTTGTTTTCTTACTTGGGTTATGGTCTTATTGAATTGGCAAGTGAGAGAGACTTGGGATTGTTCAGCCTGGAGAAGAGAAGGCTCAAGGGGAGACCTTAAAACAGTCTTCAGTCAACCTGGTCTAGTGGAAGATGTCCCTGCCCATGGTGGGGGGGTTGGAACCGAATGATCTTCAAGGTCTCTTCCAACCCAAACCATTCAGTGATTCTGTGATCCTGTGAGTTTTGCTCCTGAGAAAGCTCCACAAGTTTGAAAATTGTATCAGAATTGGTCAGGAATATTGTATTGATACTTTAGAAATCTCAGATATGTCAGAAGTGAGTGCAAGAAATCCTTGACAAGATGTCTCAAACTAAATTGACATGTTGTTGTGGTTCAGGTATGGTGGGGTTTGTCTGGTGTTTAAGACTATATGAAGCTGGAAGAGTCCGTGGCTGGCTTTGACCCTTTTTAAGAGCTACTTTTTAAGGCTTCCACTCATTAAAAAATAAAATTCCTACATGCTTTTTTACACATGAAGCCTTCATAGAGAGAAGGTTCACAGGCATTGGTTCTGCCTTTTGTTCTAAGGCACAGCTTAAGCCAATAACCAGCAAATGTAAAGTGAGATGGTATATTTTACATGATGCTATCTTTGGGAGGAGAAAGTCTGAAAGAAACAGAAATCTGATCATTGTAGAGATCTGATTCAACTTTTCTCACAGACATCAGATCCCTATTTAATGGTCTATGCTAGGAACACAGCTGTTAAATTAAACAGACCAATGCTTGACCTACATATACCTGTCAGCATGGAGATCCCATTGCCTCTGTATTTTCACTGCATCTTCTACAGGTTTTAAATTTTAGCCATCTACCAGACTACTGCCTATAGATTTCTACTAAGATTTGTCCCTAGTCCAAAGCTTGCTCATGTGGGTTTCAATTCTGTCTGTAGAGTGCAGTGTGCCATTTATTTAACTTTGATTTACAAAACTGTTTTGCGTCTATCTTCTACTCTGCAACTGGAGAACCTTTGGATCCTTACTATAAGTGGTATAGCTAAGTTGCAGTGCTTCTTAAAAAGATGCATTTTCTAACCTGAACAGTTTATATCAGGGGAGCCACTGAAATGTATTCTGGTTACATGTGACAACTCTTTTGGCTGATCTGAAAAACAAGACCCCAATCTTAAGTCCTTACACAGTACTCTCCTTCTTCCATTTTTATCAGTTTTAAAGAATTCCATAGCTTTGTTATGATAATAAGTGTATCTGAAATTATTCAAAGCTATGGAGTATAAATATGTATTAAAATTATTTATTTTATTTTGTCTGTGGGATTCATTATTAATAAGATTTCATTGAAGCTCATGGCTGTAAAATACAAGACAAGTTGACATAAGTAATTGTTAGTTTTATCAATATGTTTCCTTTAACAAATCAAATGGCAAAAAAGTCCTGAGCTGTGGTATTGCGCCAGCATGTGCAGGACCTTTACAGATAGAGCTGATCTCAGGGCAGGGGAGCCCAGAACAGGTTTGAGGCAGCTTAATCCAGGGTGTCAGAGGAGTGCACCTGGGGCAAAGTTCAAACCTGCTGCCAAGGTCCATGAACCATCCTTTCCCCAGATACAGATTGAGAACATGTAAGAGCACCAGTGGCTGCTGAGTCTTTCAAGACAAACTTTTCCAAACTGCTGTTTCTAGGAGGATTCCTAGAAAAGGCCTAACAGTAACCCACAGGAAGATCCTAATATGCCATTGGGAAAGGTGATGGGGTCCTCTGCATGAATTCAGTTCTGTAAATTCAATGAAGCTTGGAGATGTCTTTAAAGTTCTCTTTCAGTATTCCCCTTTGACCAAATAAATCTTTTTGTTCACCATGCAAAATGGATCAACTTCTGCAAGTACCTTAAAAAGAATAGCTGACAGTACAGTGATAAAGATTTACCTCCCATAAGGCTATGAAGAGAACTTAGCCCAGATTCCTCTGCATGTCAGTGGATGCTTTAACTACTGTGTTATGGTGCTAAGCACAGATCAATATGTAGATTTTTGACTATTTTTTCTTGATAAAAAATTGTTGGATTAGAAGGTAGGTTGACAGATTCCTTCTAAGAAATACTAATAGAGGTAAATACTCAGAGCTAGAATCGTGTAATGAATCCAGTGCAGTTTCTGAGAAGCTGAAGAACACTGCTTTGTGAGCCAGTAAGAAATGGCATGACATAAATACTGCTAAATGCTGGCTTTCACAACCTTCATTGAGTTACAAAAGGCACTCTCAAGGCTCTCTGTTAGGCACAGTAATCAGGAATTTTTCCTGTACTAAAGATCACAGTGATGTAGGCAAAGATGGGTGGACAGCAGCACCCCAATAGAAGGGATTCAAAGGTTCAGTTAAAGTTTCTTTCAGAAGTGGTATCCTTCTGACAAAAGAGGAGAGATGGGAAGGCTATGTACTTATGGCTGAGGTTCTGGGGACCATTTCTTGTCCTCATAGTCTTTAACAGTTTTAAGTGCCTGGAATGTAGGAATACATAGATATAAAATAAATGTTCATTTAAGAATCAGAATCTTTTACCTTCTCTGTTCAAACACAAAAAAAAGTAATATTCAGTCACAAATACACTTGATTATTGCTGCACCACCCAAAGAAAACTTTAGTACTCATTAAGATTTCAATGTTGTTTTCAGGTGATGAAACCTATAGTTTCATCTTTTTATATCTAAATACATTATCACCAAGTTTGGCTGTAGACCACAGGCACCTGCATATAACAGAAGAAGGGAAAGAGCATGATCTTTCATAGAATCATAGAATAGTTAGGATTGGAAAGGACTTTCAACAGTAGATAAACCACATTTTTGACATTCTTGTTTAATACCTATTAGCTTTTCATTATTCACTGCTGAAATACATTATTCTGTGTTTGTAATACCAATTTTCCAGGAGACACACATACTAACCATCAAAAAGCCCTTCTTTAAATCAAATGCAGTAGCAAAAGCTTGGTGAAAATTAGGTACAAGCTGACAAGTTAATATTTGTTTAATCATGTGTCCTTGGTTCAGCAGTAGCAGTCATTTTTTTCCTTCTTAGTAGATGGTGCAGTTCTGTGTTTTTGACTTTCAGCCTAGGAACAGTGCTGATAGCACCAATGTTTTTAGTTGTTGCACAGTAACGTTTAGTCTGACCTAGGACATTCTGAGTCTCACCCTCAGACAGGGAGGACGGGAAGCAGGAGGAAGCAGAGACAGGACACCTGACCCAAACTGACCAAAGAGGTATTCCATACCACAGCACGTCATGCCCATTATATAAACTGGGGACAGTTACCCGGAAGGCCAAGATCGCTTCTTGGGTCGGGCTGGGTATCAGTTGGCAGGTAGTGAGCGGTTGTATTCTCTTCCCTTGTTATTTCCCTCATCATAATTATTATTGGTGGTTGCAGCTGTGGTTTTCTGTTGTACCTTAGTTACTGGACTGCTCTTATCTCAATCTATGGGAGTTACATTCTTTCAATTCTCCTCCCCATCCCTCCGGGAGCAGGGGGAGGAAGAAGTTGGAGAGCAGCTGTGTGGTTCTGAGTTACCGACTGGGGCTAAACCACAACAGCATGTGAAAAAAATAAAAGTTTTTTGTTACTGAAGAACAAGGGATGATATAAATATGTAAGGGAAAACAATTTGAACCATCAACCACACAGTTCAGGATGCTAAATTCTTCGCTAGAAAACACAATTTTAAGGAGCAATGCATACAAATTTTGAAACATCTGATGTTTTCTATATATTTTTGGGGACTGTAAGAGAATAATCATTAACTTGTAAATGCCAATTACAAGGCAGAATGAATATATTGAGAAATAATTAATATTTTCTACTTGGTTCATGACCAATAAACTATTTCTTATGGAAAATCTATCACAGAGAGAGCAGTCCAAGAGACATAAAATCTATGTGTGACTGAAGGTGTGCAACTGTATAGTTAAAATTAATAAATAAATAAATCCTGTCTGATTTATAACAGTAAGAAAATAGTGAATTTATAATTTAATATATATAGGCACACATAATGGCATGTAATTGAAAAATGGTATTTTCTTTCAACCTTTCTACCGCAGTGTCTGCATTGTACCTCAAATTTCACTCTTCATGTTCTCGTTTTCTTTTAATTTCGTTTTTTTATATAGTTTCTTTTATATTTTAAACAGTGTATTGGTTATGAACAGCAACAAAAGAAATCAGTGTTTTATCTAGCCTACTCTGTACATGATTTTTGAAAGCGTTTCCTATATTTCTGCTGACAAAGGAGAAAAAAAAACAAACTGCACAATATTATGTGGATGTCATGTAACACAATGAGTTACTTCTGTTTCATACAATCATAGAATCATAGAACACTTAGGGTGGGAAAAGACCTTAAGATCATCTAGTTCCAACCTCCCTGCCATGGGCAGGTACACCTCACACTAAACTATGTCACCAAAGGCTCTGTCCAACCCAGCCTTGAACACCACCAGCAATGAAGCATTCACAACTTCCCTGGGCAGCCCATTCCAGTGCCTCACCAACACTACAGTCAAGAACTTCTTCCTTATATCCAATCTAAACTTCCCCTCTTTAAGTTTAAACCCACTACCCCTTGTCCTATCACTACAGTCCCTAATGGAGAGTCCATCCCCAGCATCCTTATAGGTCCCCTACAGATACTGGAAGGCTGCTATGAGGTCTCCACGCAGTGTTCTCTTCTCCAGGCTGAACAGCCCAAACTTTCTCAGTCTTTCTTCATACAGGAGGCGCTCCAGTCCCCTGATGATCCTCGTGGCCCTCCTCTGGACTTGTTCCAACAGTTGCATATCCTTTTTACGTTGAGGATGCCAGAACTGCACACAGTATTCCAAATGAGGTCTCACAAGAACAGAGTAGAGGGGAAGGATCACCTCCTTTGATCTGATGGTCACACTTCTTTGAGCCCAGGATATGGTTGGCTTTCTGATCTGCATAATTTGGCCATAATAAATAGACAGAACATCAATCCTTTTTTCCCAGCCAGTTTAGCAAATGTTTTAATCTGGAATATCTAAATCCAGCTGAAATCAAGTCAGCTACAATACAGAAATTTGCCTGAGAGCTGATATGTTGGAGGATTGTTTGCTCTTTAGATAGAAAATAGTGTTTTCTGACAAAATTAAACATTTCACATGGTGGTGTTTCCCTTCTTTATATAGTTTGATCATTTCATCAAACAAGCAAACAACCAAAATGTAAGTAGGAGCTCATCCATCTCCTTTCTATATGAACAAGAAGAAAAAGGTGTATTTTGGAAGCTGATGCCAAGATGACCCGGGATCTTGCTCAAAAATATGATGTTGTATGAGGTTACAACACCATTTTGCAGCTGAATATTATTTTTGATGTTTTATCAAGAATTCAAATGTATCTGCCTATAATACCAATAAGTGTTTCCAGTGTTTTCCTGGCTTTTCTGCAGGACGTAGTCTGACTCCTGGTTGTCTTTATCTACAGTCATTTTACTTTTAAAAAGTCCAGTAGAGAAGTTCAAACCTGATTCAGGAAATGCAAATTCCAGTCATACAATTAGCACAATCATTTGCAAGAGGTTTCTAAAAATAAGTAAACAACTTCTGATGGGAACTTTATGATTATCTTTTACTTTGTGTCATTTTGTCCACTCCAAAGTTCACAAGGGTGGTAATTTAGTGAAGTATTTCTAGCCTGGTTTGAAGAATCAGTCTGACTTACTCCCTGGCAGAGGGATGAGAACAACTTCCAGATTTTACTGGGAAGTTAACCACTTCAAAATGTTGATAAGGACAGAAACTCTGCTACAGTATGCAGGTGTCACTGCCTTGTAAGCCAGCTTCATGCAGGCCTCATTTTGGGTTCTGTAATTTATTCTTGTAAGTTAATTTTTAATATAGTTTTTATTGACCTTTTACACAGGAGAGCTGTACTCTTGCAATGTACATGCTATGAACTGTCAAATGCTGGGAAGTGACGTACTGCTTGTAATTTCACAAGGTTACATTTATATATGTTTTATTTCTCTGAGTACTGCTGTTTAATAAGGTTTCTGGCTACCTTCCCAGGGATATATTCGGTCAGTATGGATGGTAGGTATTTTTTATGCTCTGTGTTTTTTACATGCTTAATTCTGTTTAATGGCCACTCTATTAGAATCTCCACCACATTTCTGTGTATTGAGATATTCTTCAGCAAAATACTCTAGCATATCTTCTGCAACTTAGAGAAAGTTAATTTCTACCATTGTGACAATCTTATTTCCTAGCTACCATGTGCATTATTCTTGATGTCCTTTAAGATTTACTGCAAAAATCTTCTGGTAGTTCATATAGACTCTGTAGGATCCATAAATACAATAAGATTTGAAGAGATTTAGTAGTAATTTGTGAAAAATATCATGTGGGAATTGTGAAATCAGTGTCATCACTGGCTAATTGGACTGTATGTGTACAGCATATTCTTTTAGCTTCCATTTTGTTTATATATTAGCATTTTTCCATAACACTGAAAGTGCAACATCCTTGACCTTAGCTTATTTTGTGGTAATTTCAGTGATCTCTTGATCACAGTGGTTTTGACTTGTGAAGTACTAAATGACTAGGGACTTCATACCTGATGGCTTGAACAATAAAGGCATTCAAACTAACAATCTGTGATGCCAAAGTGAAAAGAATGGAAGCTCAGGTACGCAAATAATATTCCTGAACTTCATTTTGACACAGTTAAGAGTCATTGATCCTTGGGATCATCTGTCTCTCTGAGCATGCCAGGAAGGGTGGCTGCCTTCTTGATTTTTGGTGTGGGGGATTTTTATTTATTTTTTTTCCCTATTTGCCTCAAGTAGAAGCTCTCTGTAAAGTGCATCTGAAATATTTTTCCTTAAATATTTATTTGCCCTTTTCAAGTATGACCAAAGTGGAGCTATCTAAAATCAATGTGACCTCAGGCTTTTTGAAATGATACAGACCTGTTTTTCTTTGAAGCAATTTCAAAAGAAACTTCCTTCCACCTTTACTCTATGCAAATTTCAGGGGTTGGTTACAGAGTCACTTAAACTTTTCCTTCTAAACTTCCTTTCTGTAATGAATTAATTGACTTTTAGAAATGCAAAATACTTCCCCTCAAAACCAGAAAAAACTGCAGGACTAAGATATTTCATATCCCTTCTGATATATACTGTAGTAGTAATATTCAGTACTACAACCATTTTTGGAAGTCATTTCTGCAAAGAAGAATAAAGTATTGCTAAATCTTTTCTTCGTTTTTATACATATCATCACTTGATTTTGGAGACGGGACACTATAGGAATGCTAATTAATGCATTTCTGTGGAACTGTCTTCAGTGAAATGAATGCTTTTGCGCTAGGTGCATGTACAGGCTCATCACATTTCCACTGAGTTGGGAATAGATTGCTCTTCTGTTTGTTAGCATGCAGTTTGTTAGCATGCAGAGATAAAAAAAAAATGTGGTCGTGTGGTCTAACTCTCATCTGCTGGGTATAGGGTCTTTCAACAACATTGCCAGTCACTAGAGCTATGCATCTTTTTATATCTCATTTTTAAAAATACTCTGTGGCAAATAAAATTAAGGGATAAAAAATGCATTTCTGCAGCCACAAAATTAATTAGTACAAATCGTTTACCTTTGCTGATAGAAACAATAATTATTCAGACCAGTATATGATAACCTAAATTTCCTGTACCTTACTCTGAATTAGTTGTATAAGATATTCAACACTGAGCTTACCCACTTCTGAAAAATTGGCTTAAAATTCATGATTGCAACCCTGGCTTAATCTCAGGTTTTTATCAGTAGAGGTGTTGAATTAAGGCTATGACTTTTTCTTGTTAAGCTTTGATATTTACACTCTTATAAGCACATACATTGTATTCAGTCAGACTGTTATAAAATTTTATAAAAATGACATCTTTCTCTGTGATATACAAGCAGCTATCCACACTGGAATAGTTATATCACTCTATATATTTATAATATGTGTATAATTTTTTTACAAGGAACGTATTGCTAGATTTTAAAATTGTGTGGCCAGAATTCTAGTCTAATCTATATGCGAGGAACTCTCAATTTGAAAATGAGCTTCAACTTTCTTTCTGAGAGCAGAATTTCCCCCCTCAAATTGCCCACTTATTATTTCTGAAGTAAAACCAGAGGAGCATTGACAAGGAAATTCCTTTGTCCTCTTAATGTATGATTTATAATAATTTTATTAATTTGCTTATTTTACTGGTGAAAATGCACTTATATGTACTCACAAATATTAAAATTTTAGGAATATGTAACAACCTGTAAATAAAGTGAAGGAGCTAGATTACTAAAGTGTTATGGAAAACAGAATATATAAAATATGAAAGCATCTATTTTACTTTCCAGGGGGCCCTAGGAATATTATATATCCATTGATAAACTGCCCTATGTTATAAGAGGAAAGTATTTTTACCAGAGAAATCAGGAAAAAAAGTTGCTGGCAGGTAACTACTTGTAGAATATAGTGTCATGGAGTGATAGAGAAACAGGATTTAGTATACCCATGACACAGAAAATGCCCACTGCACCCCAAAGCTAATGACTCCAAAAAGAATCAGAATTACTGATTTGTGACAGAATTTGCCAGACAATTACCCTAGAGCTTTTGGATGGATGATTTTGAATGAGTTCTCCAAGCAGATCTTAAACCCACTTTTCTTGAGAGATGTTCTTTTCAGAGATCATCTTTGATCCACTTGATCTGTTCAAAATTATGAACTTTCATGAGAGTGATAAAAAAAAGGTTACCACAAAGTAAAAAGCACTCATATTTTTGAAAGTACAGACTGACCTACAAAAAGAGAGTCTTTGAGAGGAGAAAACTTGTGAACATCTCAGGGAAAATACATTCAACCAAAAGCCTTCCAGCTTTTGAATTACAGCTCTGGGTGCAGTATAGATTTCAGGTTTGCTTTTCAGAAAGTGAACAATATGTATTTCCCAGCTGAAGGACCAGGAACCATGTAATTAAAATTGTCAAAATTTATAAAACATCTCTATTTCTGTTAATCCTACTCTGATAATTGGGGAGGTGAGACTTGTGGAGTTCAGATGCTCAGCATAAGTGGGAGCACTAAATGAAAATCCCTGAGGAAGCAAAGATCAGACCTGTTTAAGGCCCCTGGGACCTCTTGAATCCATTAGGATTGAAAATGCTTTTCTAAAATAGAAATAACTAAACACTGCCATGAAGTTACTGGTCAAAGCAGCTGTTTGTCCTATTCTAAACCAGACATTTCATGAAAAGAAGTGAAGAATGTCATCTCCAGCATTGAGGGTATGACACTAAGCAAGGAGTATTCTTAGGCACTGCAGTCTCTTACTGGCAGATGTAATGAAAGTGGCACTGGATTTCCACTATTTTTCCTACCTGAATTTGTAAGTCGCTCAATATTAGCTAAAGTAGTTCCAAGTCTCAACCCCAATTCTAAACTTAGATTCCAAAGCAAAAGAAGTTAATGTGATCCTATTTGGTTTAACTAGTCTTGTATGATGTTTTAGCTATCCCTCTTTAGCCAAGAAGTAATGAATAATAAATAAAGGCTAAGCCTCTGGAGAAGGAAAAGCCTTGACTGTAGAGGTACTAATAGATTTACCCTGTTCTCCCCCAAGCACACAACAGAAAAAGGAAAGAAAAGTTAATTTTTTTCCTAAAAAATAGTCAACAAATTATCTGGTAATACAATTGAATTCATTCATAGATTTGCTTTCAGATATTTTTAGCCAGCCAGTTCAGTAAAGACAAGTAGAACATACAACTAGGCAGTAACAAATGCATGCAGTCATATTTAGGAAACGGGAAGAAATGGGAGGGACTGTAAACAGAGTGGTAAATGGAAAAATGACACTCAGGTTTACCAAAAAAAAGCATGTACAGATTTTTTTTGACAGATTTCTTTTGATGAGAGGTCTTTTTCTAGACCAGGAAAATACAGTAGATCACATCTTTTTTTGGACTTTAGGAAAGCATTTGACAATAGTGGCACATGGAAAATTATTACTTAAAAGGGTGAAGGTGGGAGTTACTAGAACTGTAATGTTTTAAATGAACTGGCTAGAAGAGGATGAGAACAAGTAACATTGACTGAAAAACTGTCACATTTGTAGGAAATCATCAGTTCAGTAATTCAAAAGTTTGTTGTGGAATTTAGTTTTATTTTTTTCCAGAAATGTCTTACTATCAGAAGTATTGATGTGCCAATGAAATTTGTTGATGGTGTGAATTTCAAAGGTGTCTTTCATACAGACGAGAGATGTGTCATATGAAGAGCTTTATGAGATATGGTTTAATACAAATTAAATGGTACACAGTTATAAAGAGAACAAGAGTTTGTTTTGGTTTTGTTTTGGCTTTTTTTTTTTTTTCGCTAAAGGGGTAGTAAGAAAACTTGTCAGTAAGCAGAAAGTGTGTGAGACAGAAAGAAAGCTTGGAGAGGAAGGTGCAAAGGAATGTAGTGGACCTCAGAATAACTATGAATTAGCAGCATATACTTGTTTGAGCATTGTTCTACCTGAGAAACATGTATGAAGAATAAATTCAGTCTGCAGCAAATAGATAGAAGAACTATTGGGATGATCAGAGGAATAGAAAAACCTTTGCTAGGAGGACTAAAAGATCTTGGGTGTTTAAACCACTAAGCAGAGGATGTTACTGTTACTGCTTCAGGATGAAGACAAGGAGCAGGAAAAGAAAACCTGTTTAAAACAAGGAACAGAAGGGTTTAAATAAAGGTAAGTTGGAAGTGAAAATAGCTTAAATATTCTAACATTCAGAGCAATGATTGGGGACTGTATTCCAGCATAAGATTGATAGTGAAAATTTTTTATAATATTCTTCATTAAACTTAGATGGATTTGTTTCTGAGTCTCTGAGGTACTGTGGACCCCAAATCAATGGCTAAGCATCCTCTCCAGCACTGTGGTGTTAGATGAGAAAAAGGGACCAGAAAATTATAGCTACATATTTAATTAAAAAACACAGCTACAGTTATTAGAAAATTGTATTCATTTTCCTTGATCAATGTGTCTCCATAGGAAATATCAATGCTTTGGCAAAAAAATCCCAATCAACTGAACAAAACCCACCCAAACCAACTCCTCACCTCCCCAAAACAACACCAAGGCTAACGCCTAAGTCCCAAAAAATTGATTTTGTCTATGAAACCCACCACACCATCTTCTGGGAGGTACTGATGCAGTGGCTTAGGTGCTCACTCCTCTCATGATCCCCCAGGCTGGGCTCTGCTTTATTTGACACAGGCAGCAGTTTATCTTGCTGGTGAAATGCATTGTGCCCAATGAAAACTGTGTCTGGTTGGACAACTGGGACATGAGTGGGTGTCTAAGAGAGCTTTCCTGGTTTTAGAACTTTTTATTTTGTTAAAAGTAATGCATTTTAATGGAAACAAAGCTATCTGAGGAAATTCAAATAGTCAAAAATCCTATTTCCAGTAGCAGCATAATTTTGATGAAAATGTTTTTTGAGCAGTCATAATTAACAATGCAGTAATGCAAATAATTCCTGTATGCTCAGGCAAGCTATGAGAAAAAAACAGGTTTTGGAGATGGCTGAAATTTTCTGTGGCTTTGATAATTTGCTTTCTTGGAACTGAGCAAACATCACACTGATAACAGGAACCTCATAAAAGCTTGATCTTGCTGTCACTGGCTTCAGTGGGAACAAGACTGGACTCCAGGTGAAATTCTGAGATCACTGCTAGCTAGTTTAAATTAATTAACCATCTTCTACCCTCCAGCAGTAGCTGCTGTTAGCAATCTCATTTCATTTTCTGGATTGAAATTACAGTAATGCTAAAGCATTTAACTTTGTCTCTTTTACATGACACTATTTTTGACATCTAATAGGAATGTTCTTCTGGCATTTACTATCCTTTCTTTATTATAAGTCTGTCTGCATTTCATTACATTTTCATTATTCTTATTGTGACTATATTTCATATTTATCACAGTGGTTAAAGTTACATCAGTCACAATCAGCAATCATATACATCACTGAAATGTTTATTGATCTGTAAGCAACAGGTACAGTAAATTTAAAAAATGTTGTTTCCCAAAGGGCATGAAATAATTCAGGCATTTTGGGACCAGGCAAAATACTGTTGCTGTGGTAAGGCTGTTAATTCATCATGCAATAAATCTTTCGCTTAACTGGTCAATATTGATCATGTGCAATAATTATGACTGCAGTTGTAGGCAGAGGAACAACGGAAGTTCTTTTTTAAAGAACTGTTTTCACTGTTATTTGAAAACAACACTATTGAGTGACAGTATTTTTACTATTATGAGTTCTACTTATTTACTACTAATAAGTTCCAATAATAAAAGTTACAGTGTAAATCAGCAAAAAACCTGATTTACTAAAATCTAAAACTTCTTACGTGATTTTTTTCAAAATAGTGGTTGTTTCAGATTTTAATGTTTATCATCTGTGCTTGAGATTTGTAAGAGATGAAATAGGTTTTTACCAGTTCTAACATTTTAGATGACAAATATTCATAGTCAATATAAATAGACTTTGTTTCACTTTGAAACTGCACTGAGAAATTTTTTTCAGCTCTAGCTGAAAGAGTATTAAAAAATAGTCAAGGTTAATTCTTCTAGGCCAATGTGCCATTAAGAGTCATGCAATTATCTTGTTACTTTGCTTTCTTAGGAAATCTTAATTATCCAAGTTCCCTAGAGTAAACATAACCAGCCTATTAAGCCATATTTCAGTTTCCTGCAAACTCTATCCCATTAAACCACTGCTATTTTAACTAGAGCTCTTAACACATGCCCAAACCTTGTGTGTTTGTGAGGAAGGAGAGGACTGAAGCTGTGACTGACCTAATGTGAATTTGTGCTTGCTCACTGTCTTGGTCCCTCTCATTTCACCACCTAGTCCTGCCTGTCACAGTAGGTGAGATTCCCAGCAAATCTGAGGCCCAAGCTTCCTTGACACTGGCTGCTTGGCAAAGGATCCTCACTGCTATGGATTCTCAGCCCCCCAGCCCTAAATGGCAGGGAAGTTCATTGCTCTAAAATTGTGTTGAATCAGAGGTAAGGCTGAGGAGATGGTATGCTTCTCAGTGCTTTGTATGCTATTTTGGGACTTCAGAGACCTAGTGAAAGCCTCTTAGTGCCAACATTTACAGGCAGAGGACACCCTTGGAAATTTATTTACAATTTATTTACTTATACATCATATATATAAAGTGGCTTGAGTAGTAGCATGCAAGTCTGGTCTTTCCTGCTTAATGACGACATGGTCACACAGCTCTTCATACGCCACTTCATGATTCCTTGAAAGGAGTAAAGTGAACCAACTTGATATTGCATATAGGGTTCACCTATGATAAAGACATAGGGTTCACTTATGGTGCAAGGCTGTGCTATTGCTCTGTACTTTCTGATTTTTGCAATAAACCCCATATTTGAACATTGATTGCATCTTAAGTCATTTTTCATTTCAAAGCCCATATTCACATGAAACTTAAGGCAGTCAAAGCTGCAGTTTCGTCTGAGACTGAGATTTTTTAGTATGCTCATAGTAAAGGCTCAGAAGGAGCTCCTAACAGTGTTTTCTCTTCAGCAGATGTATCTTCATTTATTTTTGACCATGGAGACCCTTCAGTTACTTCCACTTTCTCTTTACTCCCAAAGGTTTCTCAGAGTAATGAGTTGTGGGTCCTGGAAGGCTATTGATCCAAGGTCTCATAAATCGTCTCTTGCTCTAGACAAATAAAATAGGTGTTAGTGAGATTTTGTTTTGCAAAGTGATGTGAAGGATTCACTTTTTTCAACAAACATTTGAGGAATGAGACAACATTTCAGCCTGAGATGAAAAAATAACGTTATAAAAACATATCCTTTTCATTTTTTGGAACATGTTAAGCGCTAATTATACCAAAGCAAGCTACTTTCCACTGGGTATTAAAGCAAGACATCTAAACCAAACTGTCAAGTACATGTATATATAATTTAATGAACTTGCTTTGATTTTTTAAACAGAGCAGAAGCAAGCTAACTGTCCCTTTGATGATGCAAATGATGACAGTGTTGAAATCAGAGACTGGATATAGATGTGAATACGGGCCATAAAAGGCTGTAGCCATTGCCAGGAGCCAACTTCAGGTACTACTTCTTTTGTTTTTGCAATTTAGAGAATCAAAAGAGATTAAAAATGAGATGACAATATAATATTTTATTTTACAGAGCTAATTGAAAGCCAAACTCTCATATTAAATACTTTGGCACAGAAAAATGAAGATGAAAGGTAAATGATGAAAATACTTAGAACAGATAAAAGAAATGCTATGTATTTCCTGGGGGCATAAATACTGCTTATAAAATCAGTCTGATTTTACTGGATTTCACAGAATCTGTACTTCTCTAGTACCAACTTTCCTCCCTTTTCACCTTTCCACGTTTCCTCTGAAATAACCTTCTAATAAGACACCATCAAGAAGAAGTCAAGGAGTTAATTAGTGTGTCCATGGAAACGGTAGGAGTTGATGGAGCCATGTACGCAGTGAGACTGTCAGCTTTAACCCTCTTACTTGCTATGCTTTTTCTTTACAGCTTGAGTCAAACTAGAAGGTTACAGTGTATGAATGTACAAAATAATATTTGAAGAATTTTAAAAAGGTACAACATCAACAGCCTGAACCTGAGAGTCCTTTGGTTCTGCCATAGACACTCTAACTCCTGTGAGCATGGACAAGTCCCATTAATGTCTCTTTTCTCCTTATACTCTTCTTTTGTTAAGACTACTTAGACTGCCACTCAAGGAAAAGACCATCTTCTATGATGTATTTGTTAGTGCATAATAGTTTGGGATCCTTTAATGACCTTTAATGTCAGCAAGTGCTAACTAGTATTAAAGCTAAGTAATACAAACTATGTAAGTACTAACATGTATTCCTAATAGCTTTGGAAAGACTGAAAATGTTTTTGCTTTTGTTTTATTAAGGTACTGCTGTGGTTTAAGCCCAGCTGGTAATTCAGTACCATGTAGCCGCTTTCTCACTCCCCTCCTCCCTTCCTCCCTCAGCTCCCAGAGGGATGGGTAGGAGAATCAAAAGAATGTAACTCCCATGGGTTGAGATAAGAGCAGTCCAATAACTGATGTATAACACAAACCACTGCTGCTGCCACCAATAATAATAATGATGAGAGAAATAGTGAGGGAGGAGAATACAACTGCTCACCACCCGCCAACTGGTACCCAATCCAAGCAGTGATCTAACCTTCTGGGTAACTGCCCCCAGTTTATATAGTGGGCACGACATGCTGTGGTATGGAATACTTCTTTGGTTAGTTTGGGTCAGGTGTCCTGTCTCTGCTTCCTCCCGGCTCCCCCTTCTCCCTGCCAGAGCATGAGTCTCAGAAAGTCCTTGGTCAGAGTAAACATTACTGAGCAGCAACTGAAGACATCGGTGTTATCAGCGCTGTTCCCAGGCTGAAAGTCAAAAACACAGCACTGCACCAGCTACTAAGAAAGAGAAAAAACGACTGCTACTGCTGAACCCAGAACAGGTACAGTCAATGATACCTCTTTCTTCTAAGCCCCTACCCAGCAGAGCAGGGCTAATGAATCACTGTTTCCCTAATCTTTTCCTTTGTTAAGCACTTTTAAAGCTAACACACCAAATCAATGAAGGGCTGAAGGTTGAACAGCAATACTAATTGTTCCAATTTCATTTTTCTGATAGATTACTGTATTTCAGTAATATCAGTCATCTACAACAAGATGCTCACAGGCTTAGCTGTCATTTTCTGCTGAAGCCACAGATCCATCATGGAAGACTTTAGTTTTAGCAGACCACTCTGCTGAAGTGGGCCTTCAGCTTTCAGGATAAACCTGTCTTATACTTGCCCAGGTTAGTCTATGTGTAGAGCAAGCTCACCTCAGCTGAGCAAATTAAGCAGGCAAACAGACTGCAAATGTATCTTTCCTCAGGATTCCATCCCTTTTTGTACTGCCTCTGTTGCTGGCTGGCTTTAGGTACAGTACCTGGGAATAAACCTTTCAAAGAGAGTTTTTCAAAATGTAAGGCATGAAATGGTTTTCAGAAGACAATGCAGCTTGAACTGAAATGTTTGGTAGCTTGAGGTGTTTTCCATTTAAATGCAAAATCAGCCTTTATGAAGAAAATAAAAAAAACCCAACAAAACCAAAACACTCCGCTTGTTCCAAAACCAAAGCCAAACCCAATACATTCCCTAATCTATACAAAGCAAATTTTGGAAGTTGTGATATGATTCAGACTAGAAATTCTAATTTATTTCCTAGGTGAAATTCAGTTATTTTTAACATTGTTCTGTGCTACTAATAAAAATTTAATATGTGATACATTTTTTAATTAGCAGGAAATGAAATACAAGTGGCATTAACAAATAAAACTCTAAAACCAACTCTAAAAAATCTGTACAGCAATTTTTTCTGGTATGGCCCTCAGAAGAAACTTGAATCAAGCGTGTTTTGTTTTCTGCAAATCTACTGCTTCATTTGGTAACTCTTTCTCCAAAAAAAAAAGAACAAGCCTTCTCCTGCCTTTTATGTGCCTATCTCTCTTTACCCTGCTTTAAAACTAGAGTGCTTTAATTGCTGACTTACAGCTGTGAATTGCTGAATGACACCTCTCAATTGCCATATCTTTTATTAGATATTATGATCTATTAGAAACAGTTTAAAAAAACCCAACCCCAAATAAGCAAGTTTCCCTCAAGGTCTGAAAACTATTATTCTTGAAAATAGTGGCTGTAAAAGGAAGGCAGAAGGAAAAGGGATATATGATACAGGAGAAACAGTTTAGACTAAAATGATAGAGACAAAAAGCTTTCCCCACTGCATATGTAGTGTCTATTTTAAGAAAGAAGGTTACCAGAAAAGTGTTTGCAGATTGTAGTGTAAAAATTACTGTCTTAGGGAATGTGACCTGAGATCATCAGTTGTGTTAAATCCTAATAAGTGATCAGACTGCTAATGAAAAACCACAAACAGCACATGCTCCTGTTTTGTTGACTGTATACATGGCTCTTGTTTTGTGCTTTCACAGATTCAGAGGTGCTAGTAAAAAGAAAGAAATACTCAGTATTAATTGTTAACATTTAATATGAAAAACCACGCAACAGCAGGCATAGAGATTACTGCAAGCTAAGAAAACACTATTTACTATTTATTGCCCATTTGAATATAAATATGTAGTTTGTGCATAGCCTAATAAGATGCACTCTACTTTTGAACCAAGATCATTTAATTGATTGAGGTCTTTTTCTACTTTATCTTTTTCCATACTTGGAGTTTGAGGCCTCATCTTGCATGGAAAAAGCCCCAGGAAGGAACTATGTTTCTTTGGCTGCCTTGAGTCAATCCACCTCCAGCTCACCTGAATCTGTTTCCTCCTGCACAGCCCAACAGTGCAATGTGGAAGAACCAGCTGAGGAGGACCTAAAGCAAGCATATTCTTCAAACGTCCTGCCCAAGAAGCTGACACATGTCCATGCAGTGCTGGCACATGTCTATGCAGCACTGACACATCCCTAGCTTTGAGAATAATTTGTGAGAGTGCTGGAATGAGTAAAAATCACAGGCCTCTCTATAGTCCTCCTCTGAAATACCAGTATATACCATCCTAGCAAAGCATCCTAACAACAAAATGATAATGGGTCCATCCACCCTGGGCACGATGCTGTGAGATTACCTTATGATGGTAAAGTCATAGCTAAAATATTTTAAAAATATTTCAAAAATATTTCTCTTTTTCTCTCATTTCATTTCTTCTTTCATCAACTTCTCCCTTATTTAAATGCATTCAGCCACTTATTTCTAAAAATATCCCTTTGACATGGATTGTCCTTATCTGATTAAAGCTTTTGTTTTTTACATATTGTATATTTCTCATTATAATCTACACATTTCTTCTGAATTAATGTAGTATTTAACTTTTTGTTGGTTTTATTCAGAAAAAAGAAAGACAAAATAAAGGAAAAGGAGGGATATGATTGTCCTCCATGTTTCACAGCTAATTGTTGTGCTTAGGAAAATTGAAGTTTTGATAAGGCAATTTAGCTTTACACTTTGAAAAAAAACCAAGGCAGGAGATTAATTTGTACAAGTCCAACAATATGATTAACTAATCCAGTCTTTGTGTCTGTGCTAGGTATTTTAGGCTAACCATTTGTAATGCAATCTGTCATGATAATCAGTAAAATGTGGATACTTAGCATAAGACTTTAATAAGTGTGTTTGCACACAAAATAAATCTTTAATTGCTGGTTTGAGGAGGTCAGTCTTAGCTGTTCTTTGTCAGCCTTATAATGGATCAAGTTAATTTATACATGTAGATTACTTCTGTGTCTGAATTAATCTTGCATTTCTACTGGCTTTTTTTGGAGGAAATCACTGTAAAAATGAACCACAACCTTCTTCCAGGTGGGCAGAGAGGGAATTCTCTGCAGATGGCAAGCTCAGAGCCTGAAGAATTCATGGTGGGTCAGAGCATAAAAAAACCCCAAAACTCTCCATGAATGCTTAATTCAGAATGTAAGTTCTTTTGTGTGTCATACAGAAG